>JABCKW010000358.1:0-62561 GCA_014824385.1 Fusarium cyanostomum | reverse complement strand
CCGCCGCCGCCGCCGCCGCCCTGCTGCTGCTGGTCCACGGCGTTGTTGGTGACGCCGCCTAGGGTGTTTGTCACGCCGCCCAGCGTGTTGCCCACGTCGCCGCCCACGGGGAGCGAGTCCAGGGGCCCCGAGGATTGTTGCTGCTGCTTGCGGCTGCGCGTCTTGCTGCCCTTCTTCTTCTTGGTGCGGCGCTGCTGCTTGGGCGGCTCTTCGCTGGACATGGTCTGGTCGTCGGACTCGACGCGGTCCTTTTCCATCGAGGACATGTTGACGGTGCTTGCCTCTGTGTTTCTGTGGTGGTTGTGGTTGTGGTTGTGGCTGCCGCTTCAAGTGCAAGATCAGAGAATAGGCTCAAGAGTTGTCGTGTCTATGCACTTCCCCCATCGACGGCTTCGAGAATAGCGAGGTCATATAAGTTCACTACTTGGCCTCATAACAGGATTTGGACCCTCATGAGGTCATGGTCATGATCAAGCTCGAGTCCAGAAAAACTCCCTGGCACACACCTTCGTCACAGGTTAGCCACTCCTACATACACCTGCTGTATGTAGGAGTACGCCTATGTAGGAGTGGCTGGCAGCATAATCCCTGGCCCTTCCAATCTCCACCGTCGATCCTTGCGGGAGTCTCAATCTCTGACATAGCGGCTTTCCACCCCAAGCTCCATTCTCCGCCGGAGCCTCACTGGCTGGCATGTGGCCTCGTCCGCCTCGTCCTCGATATCACCCTCCGGGTCCCAGTACAAGGCCCATCGCGGCCCTGAAGTGCCCTCCTCGCGCACTGCCACAAACGAATCATGATCCTCCTCGAGCGTCAAGAACCGATCATCCTCGCTCCAGCCCCAGGGTCCTATGACGTGACCTATGGTGTCTTTCCGCCCGCCGTAGGTCACGGCGTGCGTGTCGTTATCCACGTAGATCCAGTTGAGCGTTGGAGGGTCCTGGGACACCATGCTCACCAGCCCCAGGTGCTCCTCTTCAGACGGATACTTGAAATACCATCCCAGAAACTTGTGACCCTTGACAGGATTCTCTGGGAGGTCGAGATATAGCTGGCATTTCGTCAGTGCAAAACTCAACGGGGGTAGAACTGCGGCCTGCTCACCTTCTTGTCCACCAGAACCCCTGTGCCCAGCTCCTGCAATTGGCCCTCACGCCGCATGATGAACGAGAGGTGGAACTTCTGCTGCTCCTTGGTGAGGCTCTCGTTCTCCCTCTTCTGCGCGCTCACCGCATTGCCAACTCCCGTAACGGTCGGTATAGCAGCGATGGCAAGCAATCCGATGACCATGGTGACTGTCGTTTAATCGGCAGCATGAAATTCTGTTGCAAAGGCAGAGCATGACGTTCATCTTGTAGTATCCTGGGCCAGTCATGGGCACCAGCCACGCCTACAGGAGCTTCCATCCCTGCAACACCCCTGCTTGCATGGCGTTGGGCACTTCCCATCACGCCAACGGGGACGTCATCCACCAACGGCGCCGTTGTCGATGATATTGTACGTCATCTTGACTTAACGTGTGGAGGGATCCTTCAGATTGTTCTCGTGCCTGACTACGAGAAACAGGTTCTACAGCGATCTAGGATGAGATTCTGATGACGCCCATTGCGTCAGTTAGCCTTGCGAACCTGTTTCCTGACCGGGCGTGTATTCTCAAAAGCCATCGTTGCAGCTGGTCCTGGAGACTGGTATAGATTGCATTCATAACCGTCAACGGAATTACCTCTTTACACCCGCTCTTACAGTTCGTCAGCGATAAAAAGTACTTTGTAAATAATCACAGACATGTCGGCACCGAACCCCCAGGTAAGTGGCAAGCACAGTCTTGGTTTGGACGGGAATTGACTTTACTTAGGACTCGCAGCAGCGAGGTTCCTCTCAATCTCCGCCTCCTCAACCTCCCCGACGTGGAGGAGAGGACCAGGAGGAGCAGAGCAACGACAACAGCAACCCCTTCAACCAGGACTCTGAAACGCCCGCAGGTCAGACTCAAGCCGACACTTCCAAGCCCGAAGAGTCCAAGCCAGAGGAACCAAAGGCCGAAGAGTCCAAGCCTGAGGAGTCCAAGCCCGAGCAGTCAAAGGCCGAGGCTTCCACCACAGATAATGCGAAGCCTGAGACACCCGAAGCCAAGCCCGAGCAGGTCAAGTCTGAAGAGCCAAAGTCTGAAGAAACAAAGTCTGAAGAAACAAAGCCTGAAGAGCCAAAGCCTGAAGCAAAGCCTGAGAAGTCTAAGCCCGAACAGGCAAAGTCACAACAGCGAAAGAAGAAGCCAGCTCCACCGCCAGAACCTGAGGAGGAGAGTGAAGAAGAAGACGATGATGACGACGAGGATGTGGACGACGACGACGTGTCCGAAGAAGAAGACGACGACGACTCCGATGATGACTCCGAGGATGACTCCGAGTTCGAATCCGAGTCCGAGGAGGAAGAGGACGAGCCCGCCACTCCACCACCGCAGACCGAGCCCAAGAAGAAGGGAGCCAAGAAGACCCAGACAAAGAGCAGCGAAGACGTAAAGCGTCGCCGCCCCGCCTGGCTCGACGAAGAATCCGACGACGAGGGCCGCAAGCAGATGACCAAAGGCGCCAAGAAAGATATGCAGCAGCGCCGGCAACAGCAGCAACAGCAACAGCAACAGCAACAGATGCAGCAGCAACAGCAGCAGCAGCCACAGCAACAAGAGAAGGGCGGCGGCAAGGACCCCCTCAAGCTCCGCCTGGACTTGAACCTGGAGATTGAAATCGAGCTCAAGGCCAGGATCCACGGCGACCTGACCTTGGCGTTGCTGTAAGTCAAACCCCCACGGCCCCTAAGCTGTCTTGCGACTAACAAGTTAGTGACATGGGCTAGGGAGGATCTGTAATCGTAATCGCACCTGTCGGTTGTTGCCTTTATATATCTTGGCGGAGTCTGGGCACGAGTTACGGCTGTTTCTCTTTTGTCTGTAGGAGTAGCAAGAGTTGATTTTGAGTTCATTGCGCACAAGTTCCAGACATGTGATACGTTCCACCGTTCGGTAGGCAGCATGACATGTAGACCCTGCCTTTCATGCCGAGTTCGAGTTCTGGTGGGCTGTGATCGAGGCAATGCCGTGGATCTGGCCCGGCTGCTTAGACCACAAGAGCCATGGCTAGTATGAAAAGTCCAGGTATGTCCGATCTTGACGGCTTGATAAGCTTTCGGCTGATGAGCCACTTCCCGCAGCCTCGAGATGGTCGTTGGTTGGGGTTGGTGATGCGGCTCCGTGCACCCTGTCGTGGTTTGGTTCTTCAAGCCAGGGCTGAGGTTCCAATCTGTCGGTGCTCGTGCGGCGCGAGAGAACCAGCAAGCGAGCCAACAGATTTACTGAAATTATTATAAATGGCATCATGCCTTGTATTGATGCCAAAAGTGAGCAGTGGCCATAATGCGGTGCGTTGCTGGACGTTGAGATCTCAGCCCCACGATCTCAGCCCCACGAGGTGCGCTTATACCCAAGGGTAGGCATATTAGATGCACCCTGGTCTTGTCATTTTTGACAGCGACGAAGGTTTTGGCTAGTCGTTATATAGAAATAATCCGCATTCTATTATATCGCGGGTAAATGTGGACTGTTAAAACGCGGGACGGTAATAAGATGAAGTCCTTATCGACCAACTAAACACCTTTGGTCGAGTCAGACTGTCAACCCTCATCGCAGACGACTTCTCCATCCTCATCAGGGGCAGCTGTAAGATGAACTGGGGAGAAATGGGCTGCTTCTTTTGTTATCCTCACCCGGGCATCCCTTTCAAACCCTCAATGCACTTAATCTACCTCCTCCTCGTCCGTGATGCTGGCGCCGGCGCCGGCGCCGGCTCAAACGCATCGTCATCTGAAATCTCATCGTCGCTTATCTCCACCGCCTTGCTCTGCGTGCCACTCTTTTGCGACTGTGAGAAATCTAGCCTTGTCTGCCGCGTGCTCTTGGCTGCTCCCCGAGCTGTCGTAGCCTTGGCACCGCTTCTCGTCGCCGCAGCACGTCGCGTCTTTGGCGGAGGCGCGGGTTCTTCCTCTGACTCCATCACCACGTCTTCCTCTTCCTCTTCCTCTTCGCTCTCTTCAAATGTTTTTCGACCGCGTCCCCTTGCAGGAGCTTTTCGTGCTGGTGGTGCTTTGGTGGTGCGCGTCGCTCGTTTGGCTGGCTTCTTGGCTGGCTGCTCATCCTCGTCCATCAAATCGTCGTCTTGCTGTTTTGCCTTGCCTCGTCCCCGTGCAGTCTTGCGCGCAGGTGCAGGTGCCGATGCAGGCACCGGGCTATCAGCTTGATCGGCGTCCTCGTACGTCCATGCGTCTGCTTCGTTCTCCCAGCTGCCATCGAAATCGCTATCCCAGGTCGCTGGCTTAGGCTTGAGAACTCGCTTACGTTCAGCTCGCGTCGTGATCACCCCGCTTGCTTGCTCCTGCTCGATCCTGGTTCGGTAAATGTCCATGGCGCTGTTCAAATCCTCATCGTCGGATTCTAGGCCAAGCATCTGTCGGACTTGACCTGTCAGATGCTCCGACACGAATAGCTCCATGGCATGCTTGTCATCCTTGGTCACAAATTGCGTCACGGCATCGCCGAACGGTCCTTGGGGAAGAACCTTGAGCGACTGTGCCTGAAGGAAATCCTGGACAAGATTCTCAACCTTGACCATGTCGTCGCCGCCTGCCAGGGCCTCCAGGGCTTCTGTCGGGTTCACGGCATTCGCCTTGCCTGAGATGTGTTAGTGACACTGTTTGTGAGTCGCGTGAATGACCTACGCTGTGACGTCTTCTTGCGGTAAAAATACACAACGTCATTTGTATTGGCCACCTTGCCGACAAATCGATTTGAGAATCGCTGCGGGTTCTCGATCTCGAACTGGCCACCGTCGGTCGCTGTGTACTCCACCTTGAGCCTGATCAGCGGGAGCGGCCGTTCTTCCAGGGCCTCCTCATCCGTTTGGATCGCTTCCCAGTCCGAGTTGGCTTCCTTGATCATCTCCTCAACAACTTCCATCAGGCGTCGTGTCACCTCTTGGCGGTTGTCTTTCTTCTTGTCAAGTCCCTTGAAGCGCTTATCTTGCGAGAGGACTACTTCTCGCGTGACAAATGGCCGAACGGTTTTGAGCGGGAGCTTGTCGACTTTGAAGTCTTTGCCCGTCACACTGAGAATGGCCACGTGTTTCTGGACAGCCTCGCCGGGCACCAACGAAGTCGCAACTGATGAACCAGGCTGCATGACGTGGAAGCCGGTCTCTGGGTTTTGCGTAGGGTCGATCAGACACTCGTGCTCGTGACCCCAGACGACCAGGTCTAGCCAATCGGGGAGAACGCTCTCGGGGAGATAGGATGTGGCCGTGTGAGCATGATGGTTCTGGTGTACAGACAAGAGGTTGAACCAATCACCCATCTGGGCGCCAGGTCGAAACCATTTGACTTTGTGATCTCGGAAGGTCCGGAACATTCGTTCGTCTCGAACATTGCTTAGGCCAAAGAGGGCCAGTTTTGTAAGACCCTTCTGGAGTAAAATAGGCTTCACCTCAATGTTGTCCGCCTCGGGGACCCGGCCATAGTAGTTGAGCAGCCCACTCGCCTGCAGCAGGTCAAGAGAACAGAAGTTCCCCTCGCCAGAGGGATCGTCATGGTTCCCATGAATGGAAAAGACGGGAATAGAGATGTTGATATCGGCATCTTCGTAATTGACGTGGGGGAAGGCACCTTCGAACACAGATGCGGCGTCGGAGAGGAACTCGAGTGGACAGGGCTTCATGCCAAGGCAGTTTTGCCTGAGGGTTCGCATAACCTGGTAGAGGGACTTGCGGGATGGTTTGTTGTCGTGAAAGAGATCACCGGCAAGGAGAACCATGTCGACCTAAGCCCAGGTTAGAGAGTGATGATGGGGATGGCTGGGTTGGAAATACATCTTGGGTGCGGGCGAGGTTCAAAATTTCGTCAAAGGTCTGCCAGCTATCATCCTTACGGATCGGATCTCTCTCTTCGTAGCCGACATGATTGTCGGTTGCAACGAGGATGCGGATCGTATCCGCCTCTGCGGTTGTAAACAAGGGCAACGCAAAGGAAAACGGGAGCGGGAGGCATACCGGTGAAGTCGGGCATTTCAGAGAATTTATCGGTGGTTTGTTGGCGATTTTCAAGAGGAACGACTGGAGGCCCGATGTGACAGTTGGAATTGGAGGTGGAAGTGGATCTGGATGTGCTTTACGCGGGTGCCTTGGTGGGAGACGCGAGTCGATGGAGAGCTTTGGCTGAAGGTGACGCGACCAATTACGAAGTCACGTGATGCGACACAGCTCTTGAGTCCTGCCTTAAGCGAGATGTGACGGCTCATCTTTTCAAGTGTCACCATGTCTTCTGGAAAAGAAATGGAGCAACTTTAATAAAAGGTCAACATCAGGCCAGTTAGAGTTTGTTTTGTTTTGTTTTCTGGGTCTCGGTCTCGTCCCGTGCCGCTGCATTGTCTCGGATGTTCCTGATTTTCATAACGCAGGGATAAGCGCGATGTCACCCTTGCACGTTGTCTGATATGGAGAAGCCGGTCAGGTCGAGCTTAATTTTATGCTCGATTGAAACTCGATACGCGACGACAAAACTCGTGAGAGACGGGCAAGAGGTATTATCCACACCAGTCAACCCCCTCCACTGGAAACACGTTGAGCACCTAGTAGCCAGGCCAGGCAAGCCTCATGATGCTTGGCAGATCAAGAATAAGACCACTATATCGCGGGAAGTGGATCTTGCGGCCGTCCCCTTGCGCTTCTGCGGGCCCTCTCTCCTCACGTCCCTGACTATCCCGAGTCTATCCCCTCGTTTCCCAACCCAACGGCGCGGCATATTCTTTGCTTTTTACAACTTGCATGTTTGCTTTGCTTTGCTTCAGGTGATGCTTTGCTTCAGGACATGCTTTTGCTTTTTACCTTTCCGATGCGGCCGACATATAAGATGCGGCGCCCTCTTGCCTTGCTTACACCAAATGTTTTGCATCTCTCGTTGCTTCAAGTTCATGGAGGATGACACTCTCTGAATATGATATGATCCCAGCGCCAGCTGCGGCTCTCACGTCTTGGACGACGCCTTTCCTGCTGTGCCTCCTCTCCCTGCGGCTCTCCCTGCGGCTCCCCCTTACTCGTCGTCCCTTGCCCCTTGTTGCATCTCTTGATGTGATTGCCTGATGCGCACCCGTGCACGGGGGATAAACTCATTGGCTTACCCAGATTGCCCAGATTGCTCAGATCTCGGGTGAAAGGAGACGAAATCTTGGTCGCATTGTCCCCATTTCTTCAGCTAAAGGTCCGTTCGCGGTCGCCATCTTACGATACCTTGCCTTACTCGATACTCCTGCGATCCACTCACGCTTCGACTTGCGCACTAAACAACTACTCTTACTCTTACTTGTCCCCTTCCCAGCGAACGACCTCGTTCTCGTTCTTTCTCGACCGTCTTTATCTCTCTTGACTCTACTCCCAACCTTTTGCTTCTTGCTCCAACCTTCCCAGCGCAAATCCTCTGTACGCCTCAGTCGCATCTCCCCGCGCTATCTTACACCCCCTGTCCCTGAGCGGAAACTCATCATCGTGCCACATGCATCTCGTCGCCAGGATCGACCGGGATTTCCTCCATGGAGGGACATTCTGGTCGCATAACCCCGTCTTCTCCATAGAGATTCCCTTCTTTTGGCGGAAACGTCGACAGCTTTCCCTCGGCCATCTGCCCGTCGAGATCTTTGCTGCCATCTGTCGGAATCTATGTATGCATTGCCAGCACGCGCATGTTGTCGATCTCCCGCCAGATGAGATCGAGTACGCCCTCAAAGCGCAGCAGGCCTTGTCGCGACTGAGCCGCACGTGTCGGCGCTTTCGCACCACCGCCCAACCTATCCTCTTTCACTGTTACCACTCAGGCAGACAGCCTGACCTGACAGCTAGTCCTGAGTGGTGGAGTGATACTGAAGCCAGGAAGCGCGAGGTTGAGACGCTTGAGTCGTTTCTTCGTACGCTCCTGGAGCGAGCGGACCTGGCTAATCACGTTCGCGCACTCGCATTCTTTGTGCTTCGTCAAGTCCGCGCTCGCCAAGTGTCTTCAGAGACACAAGCGCTCTTTCGACAAGCCGGTGAGCGCGCTGGCTTCCGCGCTCTACCCTCATATGACTATGTCGAGCCCATGTGGTTACAAGAGGCTGCTATAATGGCGGCGCCCTTCCTAGAGCAACTGCTCATCTACCGGTCATCACAAGAAGGACTGCAGTATCTAAGAGACTCACCCTTCTACTTGCCAAACCTCAAGTATCTGGTGCTGCCTGGCCAGGGCAAACGCCCCGACGAGTGCTGCCACATCCAACAGATGCAAGACGTCCTGGCCAAGGCGCAAAATCTCGAGGTACTGGCAGCCAGCGATGCCGACTGCGGAACAGACATTCCCCTCCGCGAGCGCTTTCGCACAGAGCCGTGGGATACTGCCCTCTCCAGTCTCCGCCGGTTATCACTACATGGCCTCGACCCGGACAACCTGGCCAAGATACTCCGCCGTAGCCCAGTTCTCGAAGACCTCGAGTACTTCTGCGACATGGACAAGTACACCGTGCTTCAGCACGATCATCTCACCCCCGTCCGCCAGTCATTACGGCGGTTATGCTACACCAGCACAACATGGGAGCAAACATCCGGTGGTGCACAGGACGTGATAGAGCAGGTGTCCATGTTCCTCCGATGGGACTCCTCTCTCCGTGCAGACTTTAGCTTTGTCGACTTTCCGCATCTCGAGATTCTCGAGGTCGAACAGCTGCTTCTCTATGGGCCCGTGTTCGACGAGGAGGAGCGGACACGGCGGTTTGAGGGGATGAGGGACATCGGTCCCGAGATCTTTATGGCGAGTCTGCCGGCGTCATTACGCATCCTTCACATAGGCATGGTGTTGGCTTGGCCAGAGCTGCACCGCGACCTGCTGGGCATGGCGGAGAAGATGTACCGGTTCCAGAACCTGGACATCGTCGCCGTGGATCCTTACGAGGCGCCGCCGGAGGAGCAGGTCAAAGAACTCGAGGATGCGTTCGCGGCACAAGGCGTCGTGTTTCGTCTAGGGCAGACAACGCAGGTGCCTTTTGGAAGGGGCATGCTGGGTGTAAGACCAGGACACCCCCAGCCCCTTGAAGGGAGGGATTTGAGGTTTCCCCTAGGTCGTAGGAATCCAGGATATCTAGATTTCTTGGACTTTTAGATTTGTAAGCTAGTTCATGGTATAACAGTACATGTAGTGAAAACTGCGTTTTAACCCTTAATATCGATTTACTAGGCGTGTCATGCGCGTTACAATAGCACTTCCTGCGGCATTTCAAGAGACTCACCTGAACTAAACTATAGTATGGAGTAGAGCGTAGTCTTGCAAATAGTTTCGTACCGAGACTGTCCTAAAATGTTTATCTATCAGTCTAAATGCGCAGCGTGCTTTATACCACCTGCCCGCCCGGTGTTAATAAATATTATTTTCATTAAATTTATTTCCCGCATCGAATTTATGGTTTAGTTAACAATAAGTCGTTAGCATCGACTAATACAGAGGTAATTCGGTGTTTGAAATGGATGGCTTACTCGTTCCGCTTGGGATATATCTGATCCAGATTACTATGCTCATTGGAAGCGCTTTCATGAAGTGTATCGACTGGCTATTCTAGTCTAGATACATTCATCCGTTCCGGTTTGTGGCGGCTTGCTACCGCTCGGATCGATCGAACTCCGCGTGGATCGATCGGGCCATGCCGTCGAACTGCGGCATCCATGCCTGGAACCACCATGGTGTGGCCCGCCGGTGTCCGAGACGGTGAACCACCAGGCCGGAACCTGTTCGCACTTTGCCTCCGGAATGATATCCGAACCCTTGGCATACACTCCTACCACCCCCGATCCCCCGTCACTCGGCTGCCCAGACTGATTCAACGACCGTCCTCTCTGACCCCCTGCGCGACATGTATTGTCCGCCACCCGTCATTGAGACCGGGTGAGATAGGTGGTGTGCACGCGTGTGAAGGCATGATGGGAGCTGTGATGTCTAGGCTTCGCGGTTCTGGTTGTAATTCATCAACTTCGCATCTGCGTTAGAATATCATTTATCCCCAAGATAACCTACCAGATAGAGGAATAACCAAGCTTCTACACATGCACACTTACAACTGGTAGCAATTGTTTATTACGATCCAGTGCCCCCGCGGGCACCATTGCATCAAGAATTCACCCGGCCACTATAAGTTAGATACCTTGCCGAATCGGTGGTGAACCACCGAGGTAATATTCGCAGTCGTATGCAGTTCCGTCGCGTTCTGCTGCCATTCTACTCAATATCATAATGCGTCGTGGTATCGTCTCCTATCTTCGCGGATAGTAGAATCGCTCTTCGGGTTGCGATTAAAGGGTGGGCAATCTTTCCTCAACTCGTCCGGGATCCCTCGCATAAATACCTCCATTTCTCGCAAGATTGCTTCGTCGTCGTGGTCGTCGTGGTCGTCTGCAGGCTGTGTTTCGGGCGTTGGGTTCCCTATCGCAGCCTCGTGATAGTTTGATGCATCGTCTGAGAAATGTGAAATATATATGGATATACTGGTATAATTATTATAGGTTTAAGATTATTACGTCCGTTTAAACAATTTGTTCTTGTTCGGACATTTAACCTTTGACTTCAGTTGTCTTTGCTCGTTTGTTTCTTCGAAGTAGGGTAGACATAGCCGCCATGAAGAAGGTACTTTGAGACTAATGGAATACATTATTCATAGGCTCTATTTTACCATTTCTTATATGTTAAAGCGGAAGTAGATACTTCATAAGCTGAGCGTCACTGCCTTTGGTGATTCTGAGTATAACTGTGATTCAGCAGTTCTGCGAGACCGTCAGGACACATAGAGACAGGGGAAACACCACAGATTGCGGGAACCAAGAAGCAGGGTCTGAGGAAGACGGGCAAATCCTGGGGACGTATACAGAATTACTCAAGTCGGAGCAAACGGTCTGTCAGCACAAGAACTTCGCCAGATACAAGCAATATCAGTTCGCGGAACAGTACAAGGCCTTGAAAGGATCCAAGGACCGGATGGATTCTGCTATCAGAAACGAGCTCATCAAGATCGAAATGGAATCAGAGAGAGGAAACGAGATCCAAGCCGCAGCGCGTTGACAACAACAAAAAAGCAGGACAGCAATGGATGGCTCTATGTGGCACTTACGGCAAGGGGCTTCTCGTCATTATCCCCAACAGGAAAAGGAATGACAGTGCTTCGATGGTGGCCATGCATGTGATCCCTGGTAGGTCTTCTCCTTGCTCGACTGCGCCGTCCTTAGCTAATCCACTGCTTATAGTCGCCATGCTCTCGCTCCTCCTGCCTGTCGTTACGTTGCATCAGGTCCTTCTTCTCATCATCGGGGACAGCAATGGCCGCAAGGCTCTAATCGTGCAACCTTGGTTATAACAGCGCGCAGCAGACGCACGGGTGTTTCGCGTAGTGATGGATCACGAGGAGGCTCGCCGAATCGTTGTGGCATGTCCGCGCTTGGCTCAACGTGCACCGCAGCACCATGGCCATCGGGGACAATAAAAGGTTCTTTGTCTTTAGGCCAGTCAAGAAGTCACGGACCCTGGTTTTGTACTCACTTCTTGGGTCAAGGATAAGACGCTACTCAGTCAAGCTTCTTAATCCAAACTTTTTTATCAACAATATAATTATAATTCATATGTCGTTAATAATTCTTATCTTTATTATAATTCTTTAGCTGCTCTAGTGTTGCTATTTCTGTAAAACAGCGCTTACTCTGGGATAGGCCAGTAAGCCAAGTCACCCATATATTACAACGTTCTTCTTTATTAATACTTCATGTATAATAGAGTTGCAACACCGACTTGAGCCTAATAAATAGCACTACTTGGCTAAAATGCGACCTGTAAGCCAATCAGAGTATCGCAATTTTCGGCATGGCTCTAGATAATTCACCATGGGGGTATGTGTCTATAAAGTCCTCTTGTAATTTAATCGCGATAATGAACCTAGCCACGCTACTGAACTACTATGATAGACCTGTTTAGTCATTTCAATGTATCCTGTATAGCCTACTGACCACCTTGTTGAATCTGGCGAGAGATGCTATGTACCGCAGCTGGAGACTGGGTGGAAGGGTCACATTGAGTACGTCTGGTTCATTATTCGCTTCTATAAGCTTTGGTGACATCGACCCGTTTCTTCGTTTCGAGCTGCGGCTTCTTTACCCGGTGCTCCCTGACTGAAGCCGCTGGAGAAACGCGGCATCACAGTAATGTTTAGGTACGATCATCCCTGATTATATCGGCCAATACTGTCTGAACCTTCTCTAAAGCTGTCATAATCTTAGGCAAGCCTTACTTCGGGACGAATGCCCGTTGGACTCGGTCGAACCAGAGGAACTCGCTCCTCTGGAGGAGGTGAACGATGCCGAAGAAATCCGCAAAGCCGTCGAACAGACGACCTGCGTCGCAGATGTGCCAGAGGAATTTTGGCATTGCTTGGTAAACGTCTGTTCTAAGCTAGTTGGTTCTAGATGTATAATAAGCATCATTCTTCGAGACGAAAGAGAATCTTGTCCACAATTCTTTTCTTCGCGCGTCGGCCTCAGTCTTTGTTCGATCAAATAGAGGCTGTCTTAACAGTTGACGGCTTGCTCCCAGATTACCAATGCCCGCCAAGCTCACCCGCACTAAGCATGGGGTTGAGAAGAGACCGCTTTCAAGACTTGTTGACATATTTCTCCGGAGAATTTGTAGTACATTTCTCCGATGACAGGTCAATTGGCATTTTCCTGGAAGACCTTGAATCGCTATAGAAGAAAGCGGAGGCAACTGGGTATAGATCGACAGCTGATACCTTTAAACGCGCGTATTCGGCGACCATAACCGGGGGCTCTTCTTGAGATTCTCCGAAACCCCGAAAGATAGTCATTAGCAACGGAGAATTGGGCTTTCGCTGCGGTCAATTGAGGGGTAAGAAGCGGATTTTATTGTCGGGTTGAGTTGCGATTGCGAGCATTCGACAATCTGCCCACAAATCATCACCAAACAACAGAAAAGCCGTTGCTCAATTCCGCACAAAGTTTCCAGTCATTGGAGGGTGATTCTGGGGTAAAACTGGGTCCTGTAACCGCTTACCGCAAAGATCGACCCCGCTAACCGTTCCTCAACACCATCAACTGATCGGAACCACATCGCCAACGGCAGAATGCCGGCGTCATTACGTCATTCGGGGCATCTCTAAACGAAGACTCGTGGCGAGCGCCCACGAGGTTAACCAACTCGAGCCACTTCTGGTCCTCGCAAACCGGATACCTGGGAAGCTTGACGCTACACCCCGCATCTTCCCCGCGACTTCAGGTTTTTCGAAAGAGTTTGAGTCGGTCCGAAGCCATTGAGATCGACTGACAGAGCGGAATATCGCCGCTGTTGGCAAAAGATTCAGCATCATGCTGTGCGAGATGGGATATATACCGTCAATGGCACCGGAAGGCCGGCGTTTGTGTAGCTGCAGCAGTGAGCTTCTCAGACGCCCATCATGACGCTCTCAACTGCCTTCGCCCAGCTCTTCTTGGCGTCCCTGGCCGTGAGCCAGCAAGTCTTCCTCCCTGCTGAAGGCCCGACGCCTCGTCCACAATGCAAAGCCGACATGAAGACGAGCGAGCCCAAGTACACCTTCACGCCGTTCAGTTACACCCTCACAGACACGGTCAGATATGCTACCGCGGTGCCCTCCCCGACCACCACAACTACATATGCAGCTCCCCCGGAGTCGCTGATAACTCTTGTCCCTTCGCTGTCCTTCACCACGTGGGGGAAATGGGATCCCAACGCAACCACCAAAGCTTCAGACACCGACAACCCGTATGGACAGGCTGCGTGGACAGCTCTCTGGGAGCATGCGAATCCGCCCAACTTCACCGAAAAGGCCGTGTTCAGCACGACTGTATCTCCCACCCCGATTCCCAGCAGTCAACTTGTGCTGCCGCCACGAGACTACTTCGGCCCCTCGGACTGCTACCGCTTTCCCAAGGGCTTCTCGTTTGGAGTTGCAAGCTCCGCCAGCCAGATCGAGGGAGCCACTGCAGAAGAGGGCAAAGCTCCATCTCTCATGGATATCCTCGTTCGGGATGATCGAGCCAAACCCTACGTGGCCATTGAGCATTACTACTACTACATGCAAGATATTGAGCGTGTGGCGGCAATGGGCGCCAAGCACTTCTCCTTCAGCATCCCATGGACCAGAATCCTGCCCTTCGCATTGCCCGGGACTCCCGTGAATCAAGAAGGCATTGATCACTACAATGATGTGATCAACTACATCCTGAAGAAAGGAATGACACCTGAAGTCACCCTCATCCATTTCGATACTCCCCTTCAGTTTTACGGAAGCAACCTCACGACGGCCAGAGACCGGCCAGAGATCGGGTACAACAACGGAGCCTACCAGAACGAGACGTTTGAAGACGCCTTTGTCCACTACGCGAAAGTTGCCATGGCACACTACGCCGACCGAGTTCCCGTGTGGTTCACCTTTAACGAGCCACTCCTCTACTCGTACAACGCCAAGTCTGTCGATTCCGTCATCAAGTCGCATGCAAGAGTATACCACTGGTACAAGGAAGAGCTGGGTGGCAAGGGCAAAATCTCCATCAAGTTCAATAATAACTTTGGTGTCCCGCGGGATCCGAAGAGCGATGTCGATGTGTACGCCGCGGACCACTTCAACTCGATTCAACTCGGGCCATTCTGCAATCCGATTTTCCTTGGACAGGACTATCCCGATTCGTTCAAGCAGACGTTTGACGATTACGTCCCGCTTAGCAAAGAGGATCTCAAGTACATCGGTGGGACGGCAGACTTCCTTGGCATCGACCCGTACACTGCCACAGTGATAACGCCTCCGGTGCCAGACAGCAAGGACAGCATTCTCGAGTGCGCCGGAAACGCTTCATCAACATACCGGCCCTACTGCGTCAACCAGACAAGTGTGAATGTGTACGGCTGGAACATCGGATACCGTTCCCAGTCTTACGTCTACATCACCCCGACGTATCTACGTAGCTACCTCAACTACCTCCACAACACGTGGAAGACCCCAGTCGCCCTGACTGAGTTTGGGTTCCCCATTTTCGGCGAGCTTGACAAGGATCTCAAAGATCAGCTCTTCGACACTCCCCGAAGCCAATACTACCTGAGCTTCATGTCCGAGGTGCTCAAGGCGATCTGGGAAGACGGCGTGGAGGTGGTTGGCGCCTACGCTTGGAGCGCGTTTGACAACTGGGAATTTGGAGACAGTGCTTCGTTGTTTGGGATTCAAAATGTGAATCTTACGACACAGGAGAGGCGATATAAGAAGAGTTTCTTTGATCTGGTGGATTTCATGAAGGCACGTGGGGTGGAGTAAATTGACATGGGTGGGGCGTTTTCGATAAAGCTTCTACACGTGATGAAGCCTTTTCCTGACGACACCAAATCATTACGTGACAATGGTTTCATGTGATAATAGTATGAAAATTCTGAACCAGCCCAAGACTGAGGGAATTTGACTGATTCGTTGTGGTTTGTTTGTTGGTTGCGACGGTAGCAAGGGTTCGGTCTGGAGCAATCTTAATCGTAAAAGTGCGGAGAGACACTCCGACCCCAGATCCCAGATAGGAAACTGTCGTCCCAGAATACGGCTCAGAGCCAGGATTCCAGCAGGGCTCTCCGCACTCTGGAGGTTCAACGGCCTGGGGTCAGTTGGGGTTTTAGCTAATAATAAGGTAACAGTTTTGTTTAAGCATGGCTTTAAAGTTGTTGATGGCCGGATACCGCGTGCGCCGGTCAGGCTAAGGCACGGATCTTGGTCGTTTTCAGCGAAATGCGTGCGGAGATGGAATGAATCTACTGTGGGCTGCGAATCCCTGTGTTTTCCTTGTCCTTCCGTGCGACCGCCGAGGCCCCCTGGTCCTCGGAGGCAAAAATATGCGGGGAAAATTGGCTCTTGTCGGATGACGAGAGTGTTATCTGACCATTCATAGGGGAGAAGGCATGCCCAGCAGTGAGAAGCAATAAACGTCTGTCAGTCCATCAGTGACCCGAAATCCAAGGCACCCATGGCTCTCCCCATTGAGGCAGTTGGATACTCCACGGTTACCCCGCAGGACAAGACGGCAGATAGCACGGCTTGACTGGCTGATAACATGAAGCCAAGCCCGCAGTAAGACCGGGGTTGTCCACGACACAGGGGACGAGAAGCGCGTAAGGATGGCCGGCGTGGGGCCGACAGAGGTTGCGGAAGAGATCACCTTCCTGAACGGGAGTGGCTGAGCGATAGCGGTGGATACATATCTGCTTATCCAACGCTGGCAGCGTTACGCTGCACAGCAGATATCTTTTCGGCGGGGCCCGGCAGAAGCTTATCTTTCACATCAAGAACCGAGCCTAAGCCCAAGGCAGCGTTTGACCTCGGCGACCTTGGCATCTCATCTCCAGAGACACCGGTCTCCAGAGACACTGGATTCTGCCCTGCGCCCGACCTGTGCGGAGGGCTTCGTGTCCTGCGCCGCGAGCGCATGTGTGGTGCATGGCGTTACACGCGAGGCTGGACCAAGACGGCGCGAGGCACAAACAGCCAGGGTCTGCCATCCATCTCTTCCCTGATGTGCAGGAGGGCTTTCTTGGTGCTCTGCTGATCAGCGGGACTGGCCAAGCAACTTACGTGATGGATCTTCAGCGACGGGCGTCCCTGGCCCAGGTCCGCCTGGGGTTGCATCGAGTCCAAGGGCTCGATGACGAGGAAAGCTGCCGCTTTCAGCCTGGGCTGGGCGCAACGATGGAAGGGAGGACCTGTGACAGGGTCTTGGCGTGAGCAAGCCGATGTTACGGGGACCCTCCCCGATGCGTTGCGTTGATCTCCCAGAGAAGACATGAGAGAAGCCGGCTTACTGCTGGGGCATTACTAGCCAACGGGTATGAACACAAAGGCCGAGGGCCCTGCTGCTATTTATTAAGGCCTCGACATCCCGCTCCCTTCTGCCCTCCATCCCGAAACCTTCGTGCAGCGTCAATCATCGCGGGTTGGTTGCGATTCACCCTCAATAGCCTTCCCGTCCAAGCCACGTCCTTGGCCTTCACTCTGGCCTCTTGGCCTCTCCAGCTTGGCACCTCGGCTTCTCCAAATCGCCGTCCTTTGACTTGCCGTCACCATGACTGGTATCGAGAGGAGGAGGACGTCGTCCAACAACGACGTCGAAAAGACGGACCTTGGGTACGATGCCGCCGCTCTCAAATCAACAAACGACTATGCGCCCGGCGAGGACCTGCACATCCGCGGTCTCGAGACCAGCGCCGAGACGTCGCTGCACCGTGGTCTCAAGGCCCGTCACATCACCATGATTGCCATCGGTGGTGCTATTGGAACCGGTCTGATCATCGGTACTGGCAAGGCGCTCGCCCAGGCTGGTCCCGGATCTGTCTTCATCTGCTACACCCTGATCGGCTTCATCGTCTTCCTGGTTATGGCTGCTCTTGGCGAGATGGCTGCTTGGCTCCCCATGTCGGCCGGCTTCACTGGCTACGCTTCTCGCTTCTGTCATCCGTCTCTCGGGTTTGCGCTCGGTTGGACGTAAGTGCTCAGGGAGGTCGACCAGAGACGTTCGCTAACAGATCATCAGCTACTGGATCAAGTATATCATCGTCACTCCGAACCAATTGACGGCCGCCGCTCTTGTCATCCAGTTTTGGGTCGATCGCGACGACGTTAACCCAGGTGTCTTTATTGCCATCTTCCTCGTTGTCATCTTCATCATCAACTACTTCGGCATTCGATTCTTTGGTGAACTCGAGTTCTGGCTCTCGTCGTTCAAAGTCCTCACCATTGTCGGCATCATCATATTCTCGCTGGTCCTGGCCCTCGGCGGCGGCCCTGACGGCGACCGAAGGGGATTCCGGTACTGGAAGGACCCAGGGTACGTTGATCCAGCTCCTGATGATGGGCATCGTTAACAGCAGCAGTGCGTTCAAGCCCTATATCAAGACAGGTGCCACCGGAAGGTTCCTCGGCTTTTGGTCTTGCATCCTCAACGCCACCTTCGCATACTTGGGCACCGAGCTCGTCGGTGTCACGGTTGCCGAGGCTCAGAACCCTCGCAAGACGGTGCCGCGCGCCATCAAGCTTACCTTCTACCGAATCCTCTTCTTCTACTGCCTCTCGGTTCTCCTGGTTGGCATGCTCGTGCCCTACAACTCCAAGGAGCTCGCCTTCGCCAACAAGGCTCAGCCCGGTGCCTCCGCATCGCCCTTTGTGGTCGCCGCCAAGGTCGCTGGCGTCAAGGTCCTTCCTCATATCATCAACGCCTGTATCTGCGTCTTTGTCTTCTCTGCCGCAAACTCGGATCTTTACATCGCCAGCCGTACCCTGTATGGTCTCGCTTCTGATGGCGCGGCCCCTGCCATCTTTAAGAAGACCGATAAGCACGGTGTGCCCATCTACGCTCTTATATTGTCGGCTTCCTTTGCCATGCTCGCTTTCATGAACGTCGCCGACGACTCGACCAAGGTCTTCGGCTACTTCGTCAACCTCACCACCATCTTCGGTCTTATGTCCTGGATTTCTATCCTGACTACTCATATCTTCTGGTGTCGCGCCCGCAAGGCCCAAGGCCTGACAAACGACATGATGCCCTATGTCGCACCCTTCGGCATGTGGGGCTCTGTCGGCGCCCTCTCCATGTGCATCCTCATTGCCTTGACCAAGAACTGGGACGTCTTTGTACGGGACCCGACGACCGGTGCTACCTTTTCCAGCGAGAAGTACAAGACCTTTATTACAGGCTACCTGGGCATCCCGGTGTACCTGATCCTCCTCTTTGGCCACATGTGGTTCACAAAGTCGCGCGGCTACAAGCCCCACGAAGTCGACTTCTACACTGGCAAGGATATTATTGACCGCGAGGAGGAGGAGTTCCTCGCCCGGAAGGCCGCTCTTCGCGAGGCCAAGGGAAAGAACCGTGGCGGCTGGTTCTACAAGACGTTTGTGGCTTGGCTGTTCTAGATGTATATGTGGTATGCATGGCGTGTGGTTACATATATGATGGACGCCCGTTCTCGGGCGATGAGCATGTGTTATGGAGCAAAATACAGACATACATTTCATCTATCTGCATCGACTCTTTGTCGTTCTACCAGAGTGATGCAGTTTATGCCGTATCCCCCATTGCCTATTCCGGCCACTTCAAATCGGCATTATCGGCCCCACCCCGGCCGGGTGAGCCAAAGTGCCGGTTTCGATCGTGGCGTCAGTCCGGTACGGCAGGTTAGTGCTGCCATGTGGCTAATGGACCGTTACTAGACTAGTGCCAACGGCAGATTCATAGATCAATCACGAGGTAATTCGGGAATGTCTTAAGCCTAGACTCTAGTCAAAAGACAAGGTCAGGGGTCATCACTCACTCCAGTCTCGACGGAGGAGATGATGTTATATCCGTCTTGCCACCGGAGGCACACTTATCAGAAAGAGCGACCGCGGAGTGTGAACCAAGGGGGATTTGATTGAAGGTAGGCTTATTGAGAGACTCGGTGGTATAGTGAGGTCGTTTATGCTAACGACGAGCCAGTTGGCTTGGATGATGGCACTGGTCACGGGGGTGGCGCTGAGGAGGATGAAAGCAACACGGGAGCGCACTTGGAATACTGCTTGAATTGTCCATTGGATGCCCAAGAAGTGACAAAGAGGTACTTTGTAGCTATTTAGATATCATTAGAGGACGATTATTCTTCCCTCCTAGCTAGCGACCGCCGGCAAGACAAGAAGCTCCCTTATATACTGGGCTCTAGTTGGAAATGTAGGTCGCCAGTACATCTCCACTGCCAGTCTTTCCTGATACCTAGGTTTCTATCGATCTCAGTGATATGTCTTCCCCGAGTAGAATCAATTTATGTTGCTGGGCCAGCTTGGGTTCGGTGCAGTGGCTAAAAGTCCACGGCCAATGCTCAAAAGATAAGGAAATTCCCTTTCGAGTGGCGTTGGAGTCTAGAAACCATGCTTGCATCAGACACTGCCCACACCCCCATATCATGGAGAGTCCTCAAGAACTGTTCTTACATTGGTCTCAATTCATTTTCTTAACTTCTTCTACCAAAACCAAAGGAATGAATACTAACTGTTTTCCCAGGACTTAGCATCCAGTCCAATGACTGAGACAGTAAGCAAATGCGCCAAGAAGTGACACTGGTGGAAAAACAAAGAAGAGGCCACTTTCTTGAGGATGTAGTAGCAAAGAAGAAAGCCCATCTTTTATAAAAGTCCAATTAACACCGAGGGGGAACGATTCGCCTCGCAACACCGAATCATGCCTTTGGGCGCTTACTCGGGCAATTTGAGACCGAATTGAGCCAAGAACGCGTCGATCTGGTCTTCGGGGACTGAGCCGCCCTTTATCAGCAGTGTCCCCAGCAGCTTCATGAAGCCGTTATTGCTTTTCTTGAAGGCCTCGGTCAGGGTTTCAAGAGCCTGAGTTCGTACGTGTAGATCCTGATGAAGTTTGGTGACTACCTGATTGAGGTTATCAAGAGTCTTGGCAAGCTCCTCGTCGTTCTCGGGTCGGGGACTGGTCACCCTTGCCTCAAGCTCGTTATTCTTCTGAACAAGCTTTAAGGAGTTGGATCGCATGTCACCAAATCTCCGCCGAAGTTCATCGATATGCACTGAATCTTGATGGAGTTTCTTGAGGATGGTGTCGATCGTCACTCCGACCCGAGCGAGCTGGTTTCCGGGAAGAGCTGCGTCGCCATGTGTCGTGCCGAAGTTCGTCGTAACCCAATCTGTGAAGCTCTGCTTGGAAATGGGGGGCGTCGGGACAGGGGTGTGGAACTGGTTGATAGAGTTTCTGGGATCGTCTGTCCTGCACTTGAGGCGGCCGTTTTGGCCCGGGATGGATATGGGCAGGCAGGAAGAGCTTCCAGCTACTCCAGTCGAGTCGCCATCTGCAGTGCCACCGGAGTTCTAGTCCCTCTTGCACGCAAGCGGAATCGCGACACCTTTTGCGGAAAAGAGTTGTCCAGTTGTGTTGGGCACGTCATCACCAGATGCCTGGCCGCCGGTTCCAGGGGAAAGAACGGGCACAACCAACTCCTGGGGCGACAGACTCGGAGAGGCGCGACCTGGCGGAACATGGGAGGATTCGGGGGGTGGGCTGCTCATAGATGTGATTATGCTGCGGTGCGCACCGCCACAGATTGCTCTTAGGTCGTGGAGGACAGGCCCGTCCTCATTGTAGCGGCGTTTCGTGATGTCGGAATTCGGGAACTTTTTCTGCGCCCTTTTCCCAAACGCGAACTGGATGATGGGTTCGCGGCCCCAAAGAATGTTGGTAGCGACAATGTGAGCCCAAGTTATTTCCTCCGCGGCTGTTTTCGCAATGTGGTGATTGTAGAAATAACGTGTATGCAAATCTTTATGGAGCTTGGAGACGAGGTCTTTCCAGATCTCCTCTTGGTGAGGAAACTCGTCCTTGGCCCAGGACGTCCACTCTTCCACGAACTGGTTGTACCAAGAGACTTCATGTGGACTTTCGCCCTGGCAAGCCTGGAAAGCTGGCCAGCCGTCTGGAGGGTCGACAGGGGCAGCCATGGTTCGGAAAGCTAAACAGGCCTGGAATGGGGGAAGCGTGGCTGCTGTTCTGAGTTAGTTCCAGCCCAAACCGCAAGATGAAGGGAGGACAAGGGGGATGAGACCTGGGGTCGAGGATAATGGGCGCCCTTTTGGTGATGGGAGAGAGATGGGCAATAATAGCTGAAAACTGCAGTGCAAAGGCGATATCAGCGTGGGTGTGGAAGACTGGATAGATTCCGACATGTGTGACAAGGGAAGAGAGTGAAGGACCCGGTGCTGAGGGGAGAAGGTGTTGAGAAGCGCTGAAGGGCAAAGATACAGGAGAAAGAGCGTATGGCTTTCAGCTCTTAAGCTCATTTTCTTCTAGAACCTTCACGCCAGTGACGCATTGCCAAAGCACTTGTAAACAACGCCGGCAGGAGCAGTCTGGACTGCAATTTGCACAACAGCCTGGGCCTTTAGAGAAGAGTACCTGCCTTTCCCAGGGTATCTAGCTTTTAAGCCGAGTTCCTGCATCCGCCCATCGTATGAACGCTTTAAACCCTAGGACTGGAAATATAAATAGCAGACGTGGTTATGCGCAAGAGCTATGAAACAGTTGGTCTTTGGGACTCATCAAAGGCAAACTGATTTGACTCTCACCGTACAAAACAAAAAAAGAACAATGTGAAAGAGTGCTCGCTGTAAACGTTGTCAGAAACGACAAAAAGAAAGCCTGTGTAACACAGGTGGCTGGATCTCTCCCGCCGGGAATTGAACCCGGGTCTCAAGCGTGACAAGCTTGCATACTGACCACTATACTACGGAAGATGCTCAGGCGTTGGTCGCCTGTTGTAGTGAGGGGGTTGTGATTGGAGCGAGATCAGGAAACTTATATAGGCTGAGCTTTACACGTGGTGATTTTGATCTCGATCACTTACACCGAAATTCGGCAAGAGATATTTTCCTCTTACCTGATCTCCTCAGAGTAGTTGAGTATAACCTCGTGCTGAGCGTTATTTTCTTAGCCCCTGTTCTTATCTACTTACCTACCTACTTAAAGACGGACCCGTGTGTATCCCTCATGCAAGCTCTAGGTATGTCTCACTGTAGTCGGTGCGGGGTAGCTTTGGCAGCTTCTCTTCTCAGCTTGCACTGTGACAGTCTCCAACAAACTCCGAAAATAAGCATTGGATGGCGCCGAAGCATCCGCTGATGAAGACGGCACAATGGCTGCCCCGCTCGTTGCTGAGTCGAACTCATACGTAAATGGTACCTCACGTAGCATGCTTTAACAGACCTAATTTCATCATCATCCTATACAAAGGCTCTGAACAATCGAAAACCTCCTCTTCACTATGGCTACAGCCTCCTCCACCATCCGCCTCGGGACAGCCTCCCCCGGCACTCAGGCTTCCACCCGCGACACCATCGCCCTCGTCGACTCCCTCGCCCAGCGCGCCGCAGCAGCCAAAATCGACATCCTCCTCCTCCCAGAGGCCTTCATCGGCGGATACCCTCGAGGAAGCACCTTTGGCTGTGCAATTGGCGACCGCACCCATGCCGGCCGCGACGAGTTCGCCAGCTACTTCGACCAAGCCGTTGACCTCGGCGATACAGTGGGGCCTGCCGGGGGCGGCGCCGGCATCAAGTGGGTGAAGAGGGAGCTCGGAGGTGAAGACGACCAAGTCCGTGGCGATGGCTCGCGCGAGGAGCTTGAGCGGATTGCGCGAGGCACGGGCGTCTTTATCGTCGTCGGCTGCATCGAGAAGGCTGGTGGAAGTCTGTACTGCTCTGTTGTCTACGTCTGCCCCAAGGAGGGCATGCTGGGCAAGCGTCGCAAGGTCCTCCCCGTGCGTTGGCCCCGATGATGCTGGTGTGCATCTTCGCTAACAGCCTTAGACCGGCTCCGAGCGCCTTATCTGGGCTCAGGGATCGCCGAGCACCCTCCGCGCCGTGTCGACTACCATCCGCGGCATTCGCATCAACCTCGCCGCCGCCATCTGCTGGGAGAACTACATGCCCCTGCTGCGCCAGAGTCTCTACGCCCAGAACATCAACTTGTATCTTGCACCCACCGCTGATAACCGCGACGCTTGGCTGGGTTTGATGCGCACGGTCGGTGTCGAGGGCCGTTGCTTTGTCGTCAGCAGCAACATGTGCGTTCCTAAAGACGAGCAGGCGGCGGCGGAGACGAACGGCTCGGTGCCGGCCACGAGGGGAAGACGGAATTCGACTCTCACCGAGGAAGGCTTCGAGATTGCTCTGCCCAAGTCCCCACAGCGTCGCCGCCGCCGCAAGTCTGTATTTGACGAGGACGGTAACGAGATTGTGCTTTGCTGTGATGACGATAGAGAGGCTCCTGCTCCGTCGACGTCGAACCGTGCCCAGACCACCGCAAGCAAAACCGAGTTCCTCTCGCGTGGCGGTTCATCCATCGTGTCTCCGTTTGGTGATGTGCTCGCTGGGCCGCAGTGGGAGGATCCTGATGGATTGGTCTTTGCAGATGTTGACTTTCGCGACTGTATCAGGGGTCGACTGGATCTAGACGCTGCTGGAAGCTACTCAAGGAACGATTCCTTCAAGTTCAGCGTCGAGGGTCTGAATTTGGATCCCCTGCCGTATTGAGAGTCATATCTTTTGAGTGGTGGTTTCTGTATATCAAATTGTAATGATGCTGTCGTAAGCCTTCCTGAGCTATCTAATGCCATGCCTCTGTGGGTATTCTTACGCCTTTACCTTGTCCCATGATGCTATTCCCAACTCCAAATACATTAGTAATTCAATCAATCAAAAACATCTTCACTTGGAATCATCTCCAGACGGTGAGCGCCGTTGCTGTCGCTTGTCCGCTGCCTCCAACACCTTTCGCTCCGCCTCAACCTCCTTATGCTGCCTCTCGATCGCCGCCTGCGCAAGAATCTCCCTCCGACTCATACCTGTAGTCACATTGTTCCTCACTCCCCCCAACACAAACTCTCCGCCCGTCCATCCCCCGTGATCCTCCTCAAACTCGTCCTCATCTTGGCCAGAAATGGTATACCTCGACGTCTCCCCGACCGTGTGCCCGCCCGACTTCCAATCCGCCGCCTGCACCTCCCGCTCAATCTGGTGGCATAAATCCCAGAAGTTCCGATCGTGCGGCCCATGGACATTGTGCGCTAGCTCGTGACAGAGAGTCTTGCGGATCGTCTTGTAGTCGCGATACCCGTCGTGCGCATCCGTCCGCAGTCGCAACTCAATCACCTCGCCCTGGTTGCGGTTCAAGCCTAGGATGCGGCTGGTGCCCTCGTGTGTCGTTTGCGTGTGCGATAGCGGCTCCATCTCGGTGAGGAGCGCAACGGTAAACTTGTGCTTGCGCATGGCGGCTCGGATGCCCGGGTCCTCCTTGAGTCGCAGGAGGAGCTTTTGGCTACGGTCCGGGTTCGGGAGCCCTTGTAGCGGCTGTACTTGGAGAAACGTGTACTGTGATTCTTGGGGGTTTCTGCGTGTGGGGATATGCTTGGCTTTGCTGCGCCGAGCCATGCGCGCGGCGTTGCGCTTTGCGACGCGTTCGGCCATATTCTGCACTTCCTGGACCTCTGCGGCCGGAGAGCCCATGAGGGTTAATGGTTTGCCCTTGAGGTCGAGGAGAGGCATGTCGGGGTTCTTGAAGGGCGCCTTGAGGAGAGGGCATTTGGGGGCGAGGATCTTTTGGTTTGCGACGGGGACGTCGAGGCTGGCTTCGATTTCGTGGAAGAGGTCGGTGATGGTGGCGTCTTCAGGGAAGGTGAGCTCGTAGGTGACTCTGCGGTGGGTTACTGAGAGGGTGAGCCAAGCGTGCTCAGAGGTTGAGGCGTCGTCGGACATGGGAGAGTCGGTCATGTTGGTTGTTGGTTGTCGCGAGAATGAGTGTCGATGGTTGTATAGGTCAAGAGATAAAGCTTGAAGAGATGCAGATGGAAATTAAGAGATGCAATTGATACCAAGTTGGATAAAGAGATAAGAGATGTCAAGAATATTTATTAATACGGTGAGTTGGGAGGCAATAGAAGTTATCGGGTGTGCCATCATGTTCGGCCAAGTTCGGCGTTGCTTTGTAATACGTCACTGCCACTGCCTGGAAGCTCCGGACTTGACTAAGATTTGCCAACTCCAGATGACAGCCACGAAGCCCGGACATAGCGAGCCGATGAGGAGACGATTAATTATCAGTTTGGCCACAACTGCCAGGGGCTTCTCTCTCCTTAGTTTCCCTTGTTGCGCTTCGGTTGATGCTGGTGGCGTTTGGAATAGCTTCTTTTTCTATCCGATTGTTGCCACTGTTGAAAGTTGACTAACGGTTTTCACAACTACCATTGAAGGCCATCAACTAAATACATACATATACAGAAGCACTCATCGCGAGGCAATTACAGAAACCATCCAAGTTGTGAATATTCCCTCGTACTCAATATGGTTCGCTCTCATGCTCAGGGTATGGACTCAACGAGGCATATCGCGCTGCCGGCGGTGAGCGCGTCGAGGCTGGATACGATCCTATCGTCGGCACCCGAGTCGACGGCCGAGGCGAGGGAGCAGGCGAATACGATCCCGGCTGCGGTCGATAGTTCATCGGAGGAGGAGGCGTCGTGTACACAGACGCATCATCCGACTGCTCCAGCCGCGAGTACTGCGACTGCGCCCTAGAGCGCTGCGACGGCGCCCTCGAGCGCGGACGGGATATGTCCGCCAGCGGCACGTCGGCGTGGATTGGCGATAGCCTCGAGTTCAAGGACCACGCGGAGGGACGCGCCATCTCGTGAGGGCGAGATTCCCCGTTTGCCGGTGGAGCGGACGAGACTCGGCGATCGTCACGCGCGCCGCGGTTCCTGCTCGAGAGGGGCGTGCGGTTGAGGAAGCCTGAGACGTTGTTGGTGAGGTGTGAAAGCCCGGAGATGGCTCGCGAGTCGACATCGTCAAAGGTTGCCCCTTCTGCGAGGTTCAGAGACCCCCAGTCTGCCCTGAGGTCTTGGATGTATTCCAGCGCGCTTTCTCGCTGGTCATCCGGTGTCATTGGCAAGGTTTCAAACGATCGTTGGAGGACAACGTCCAAGTTGTCCCTTGTCTGGTCCAGAACTTGTTGAAAGGGTGGCGATTGATCCCGGGTTTCATCAGTCTCCTTGTTCAACTTCTCGAGGATGTACTTGCGAACTTCCGATTCGACCGGTCTCGTAGGGGCGATGTCCTCACGCTCGCGCCTGTCTTTGGTGATATTCCATGCAAGCAACGACATGACCAGGAGGTAGAGAACGCTTAGGACGCCTTCGGAAATGTCTTTGAAGAGGAGTGTTTCTTGACGAGTGTGCGCTGGCATGAATGCCCGGATGGCGGCGGCAAACTGTAGCGTCGACCGGGTTAAAAGCAAGATTGTGGCCCCGTAGAGCAACTTGCGATTCTAAGGAATACGGTCAGTCTTGTTCCTGAAAGCGAACATGCACGAGATTCACCCACATCCTTAACTTTGCCATCTTTTGTGTAGTCCCGGATAACGGCGCTCGTCGCGGCCACCGTTGTCATGAGACTGAAGCCAAAGAAAAGACCAGTCATGGCCAGCTCAAAGCCGGTCCGCTTGGTGGCCACGTCGGCGATGATGTTGAGGCCGTAGAACTTCATCCACACAACTGCAAGTGCAAAGTAGAGGATCCAGTAGAAGAAGGACACGAGGCAGACCAGGAAGAGGGCGAGCTTGGCTACCAGCCACCATCTGTTCCTCTTCTCAAAGTTGGCTTTGATTATCTTCCACACAATTGCGTATGTGCCCCAGAGTATCAAGATGGTCGAGATGATGTGGAACGCCTCCCAGAAGGGCAAAAGGAGGATGTAGCCGTACACGACGGAGCGCGAGTCGTAATGAAGCCACCTGTCGATAGCAACGATGAAGTAGTAGCTAGAGCACGAGGTTAGAGCTCGCCGCACACATAAAGCGTGAAGCTGACTTACACAGGAAGAAGACCCGTCCCATAGAGGATGGTCTTGAACTCATCCCATGGCTTCTGGGGCCTGTGCAGCAGCCAGAAGAAAACCCAAGTAAATATGCCTGTAGAAAATAGCCATATCGTCACAAATACAGGCCCTACAACGTCTGTTTGTTTCGGAAGCGGTTGTGGAGGTAGGCTCCAGAGTGTTTTATTCTGCATGGCGGATACAGCCAAGTGAAGGTGGTCGTCAAAGAGAGACTGAAGCAGCAACCCGAGGCAAACTCTGGCGGCTCAATAAGAACTCGACCGAAACCTCTCAAGGCATTCATAGTCTTCTCATGGGGAGGGCCAACATCTCCGCCATGCTGCTCTCCGGTGCCGGGTTTCTAATCTGAGAGCCTCCAGAACGCCTCTATTCGCTAGCGCATTCCTCTGCGCCTAGGTCGTTTTAATCTCGTCCAGCATTCGACTGCTTAGCTTGAAAAGAGTGGAAGTCACTTCAAGTACCCTGAAGACGGTACATTGCGATACATCCGTCCTGCTGCACTGCAACGATGCGGCCGCCTGCACTTCCGGCACCAACTCTGCCTATCAACATGGCGCATCTCGCAGCCTGATTCTGTACATAGGACTAGAAATAGACCTAGTTTCCCTGCGCTTAACTCCATTAACAGTGATTGGGCCTTTTTCTTGAAGGCGCCGCTGTGGCGTTGGGGGCGGATGCGTCGTTGGCGGCGGCGCGTATGAGCCGAGAGGCGTTCTTCGACTGAATCAATATTGCCGGGGGCTTGGCGGGGAAGGGCTCAGCCCAATGCGTGTCTCATGATGGCGTGTTATTTTCTCTGAGAGCGAGGTTGAAAGAAGCGATGCAAGGGTGGCAGCCTAGGGTTGAAGCAAGGTTGAGTAGAGGCTTGAGCCTAGGCGCGAGAGCCGTTCAGCCGCAGTAAGCCACTAGAAACGGGAAGACATCAGAGGAAACAAGGCTAGCTGCTTGCCAAGGGAGTGGGTTTAGAAGATGGTTTCAGCACGTCTCGTACGTACATCGTTAGGCTGAAAAGTCACCTAGTGTCTGGCACTTGAGTTGCGCAAACCAGATCGCACGAGTGAACGTTGAGACGGGCTCGCTACGAGGTTGAGCAGATCCCAACCGGCTCTTCTGTTTGAGATGAATGATTGAATGAAAGAATACGCTCTGCCTGCCGAATATAGGTAGTAATAGTTACAAATTTAGTATCCCGCCTTCCCAGACACAAAATCCCCCTTGACAATAACTCTCTCAGCCCTCAAATCCTCACGCCCATCACCCACCCTCCTAATACACGGCTGAATCATAAGATCAACTCTCACACTGCCAGATCCGAAATCCGACTCATCCTTGAACCTCTCAGTGCTGACGCTGTCGCCATGCTCACACGTCTCCAGGTAAATATGAGCTCGCTGTGAGGCCATCTCGAGAGCGAGTGTGCCCAGGCCCTCGACGAACTCGGCGATTTCGCCACTCGCTCGAGGATCGAGGCGGTTGCCACTCACGCGGTCAAGCGAGGCAATCATGTCATCTGTCACAAGCTGCAGGTTGGTCCGGAAGAGGCGAATGTACGTGTTCTCAGTGGCTGAGCCCTGGCGGACCATCTTGAGAAGAGCCTCGAAGAAGCCGGCGCGCCACATATTCATGTCCTTTGTGTTGGGCAGAATCTTGCGCGGAGCTAGACTCGGGTGAGCATCAGGCAGAACGACCTGCGTTTCGTGGGAACATACCTTGGGGATCTCGTACAGCAAAGAGCTGATACACCTGGTCCATTGCATCGAAGCCCTCGCCTCCTTGCCACCCAAAGGCGCCAAAGCCGAGCTGACGGCCAAAGAAGCCACGGACAATGACGCGCCAGCAGACGTGGCGCACAAACTTGGGCCAGTTCCGACCGCCTTGCTGGGCAGTCCTGCCCAGGAAGTTATTCGGGTCAAGATCGGGGTCGAAGGAGTACGTGCTGGGACGGGGAACGTAGTTGATGAGGTTGTTGATGCGCTGTGCCAGGGATAGAAAGCTGCCCCGGAACTCGTCGTCTGGAATCGCTGTGTAGCTGTCCGTGTTGCTATAGCTCGCCATGTGTGTCTTGAGAGTGCTCACTTGGTACTGCAGTCGAGTCGTCTCGGACTTGAGCGTTTCTCTGTGCTTGTCCTTTATTTCTTGCGCTTCAGTGTCGCGACGCACAATCTCATCTGAGTGTTTCGTCTTCAGACCTGCCATCTCTCTTTGATGATCCTGGGACATATTTGTCAATCTGGTTTCAAGCTGTTCCTGCTTCTTTTTGGCATCGTCTTCGATGGCTTTGAGTTGGAGGCCATACTCTGTCCGGACGCCGGCCATCTCCTTCTCGTACCAGCCCTCAAGCTCCAGATACTGGTGATGGGCTTTCTCACTGCTCTTCTTGTACTCGTTTCGCTCGGCGGTGGTATTTGTGAGGTCCTGCTCGACCTGTTGTAGACGGTCCAGGGCGCTCTTCAATTCCCGGGCTTTCTGCTGAGCCTCTTCCCAGTAATTGTTACAATCCTGTCGAGCTTGGTTTCTCTCACCAAAGACACGCGTGTACTCTGTCTTTGTACGTTGCAGCTCGGATGCAGCCTCATGGTGTCGTTGCTCATGGAAATCAGCGTCATTTCGGGCAGCGTTCCGCTCAGCAATGGCTCGCTTGTGATCTTGATCAACCTCGTGTAGCCTCGTCTGGACGGCGTTTGCAGACTCCTCTACACTGAGGACATAGGATTTCAAGCTGCCGAGTTCTTGCTCGGCCTTCTGCTTGGCGTTTTCAGCCTTGGTCCAGTCCCGTTCAATTTGGTGCAATTGTCGACCTTGTGATTCAAGTTCCGATTTCAGTCTCGTGATGTCGCCCCTCTGGCTCCTGACGATGCCAGCATTGTCCTGTATTTTTCGGTCTCGTTCACGAACTGCCGAGTCAAATGCTCTTCGCTCGTCTGCCACCCATTGCAACACCGTACCCAGTTGGTCATGAATTGAGTTCTTGGGAATCTTATACTCCTTTTGGAACGTCTTCAGCCGTCTGGACCAATCATCCAAGTTTGAGGTTTGAGGCGTGTTCTTTTGCAGAAGTTTGTGATGTTTCGAGTTCGATCCATTTATTCCAAGCTTCTCACGAAGACCTGAGCCTTGGCGCTGTGTCGATTCAATGGCTTGCCCATTCTGCACTGATGGCCACTCGTTGTTGTTCGTGTCGGTGGAGGAGGAGTCGGACTCGTTTTCTAAGTGACTCACATCCCCCTGAAATTCTGATCTCTGCTCAATTGTCTCAATTACGGGATCTGGCTTGGTGGTGGTAGGTCGTGGACGGTCGGATTCTGGCCTTGCGCTTCCGTTTCTTTGTGGTACGGCCTGAGGAGGAATTGTGTTGGTTTGAGCATTCGGCTGGGAAGGCTTCGCAGGCGTTTGAGGGACAGGTTTCCTCTGTGTAGTAGCTTGGGACTGATGTTGATATGCGCGGGTGGCCGCTGTAGCAGCTGCCAGGGCTGGGTTTATCAAGGGTGCTGGACCGCCCGTCTGAGTTTGATCAGGCATTTCTGATGCTCCGTTTACTCGATCATAGTATGATTGAAAGCCGCCATTGTCGTGTCGCATCGTGTCAGTTGTTGCATGAGGCGGCCGAGGGGAAGCCGAGAGCTCTGTCGCATCTTGTCCATTCCTGCTTCCAGTATGCCCCGGCATTGTTTCTGTTCTCTGGACCTCTCCTACGGTTGGCTTTTGAGAGTCTCCTGACATCTCCCAGACCTTTTCCCTCATACCCTCTCCCGAGAGCTCGTGTGCAAGACTTGGAGGACCGCCCCGGGCCGCTGGGTCTCTGCTCGGTTCGGGGGATGGTGTTGGAATCTCAGTACCATCTAGTTCGCTGTCATCCTTGAAGACAGAGGATTCATCTTCATAACGGCTTTTGAAAGGCGACGAGTTCTTGGTGTTTAGCTGCGGACCTTGTGCTTGCAAGGTGTGAACTCGTTGAGGGTCCGAGGTTGAGCTGACGCCGTCCGTTGGAAGAGGATCCGATGTCGGTTGTTCTGGTTGAGTATAGTAAATTTTGGGAGGATCTGGGCCATTTGTTTGCGAAGCAAAACGCATGGACTGGTTCAGAGTTGTCGAAAATCGACTGGCGATAGGGAGTTGCAGCGGAGCATAGGGAGGATCGTCCTCAGCTTGGGACTGTTGCTGAGTTGCAGCCGGGTCTCCTTTGCCAGACAGCAAACCAAAAGGGACCTTGGACTTGATGGTCTTCAGGCCTTTACTCCAACGCCGACCAGTGTCGTCGCCAGTGTTGTTGTCATTCTTTCGCTGAGATACAACCATGGCGAGAAAAGATCAGAGGAAGAGTGTGATGGTCGCCGTCAATGGTCCCAAGGAGAGGTTGAAGCTAGGTCACCTCCCGTGATGATGAACGAAAAGAGCTCCAGTCTCTCTACCTCCAAGTCCTTGAAGGCTTGAACAGGCTAGGAACGCCATGGTCTGAGACCGAAGCAGGCTGAGTCTCACAGCCGCAGGACTCTCAGTGATAGCGTCACCGCCTCGGCCAACCCTGGTCGAGCAGAATGCACCCCAAGGATGCAGCACTGTCACCATTTCAGCCCCGGCGCCTTTTTTCAACTTCATCCCGCGCATCGGAATGGAATTGGTGGAGGTGGTGCTCAGCGGCAAGCCATGCAGCGGGCGGGAGAGCCTGGGCTGGAGAGCCTGGAAAGATACATCCGCCATGTATCTGCTATACTCACCCCTCACGGGTTCACGGCGCACTCCATCGCCTATTTGTGCGTGTAAGCGGTGTTACTCTTCTCCCATGAACTGGCTTCATTTAATGCCAGAAATGCATTCGGGTCCTGGCTTTTTCCACGATATTGCTCCAGTGAACAGTGAAAAGTCCAACCGTCAAATCTTGACATGGACCCCATCAGGGACTTTGACGATCTGTCTCCCGCCCCAGAAGGCGGCGAAGACCCGCGTTTTGTCATCTGCTTTGACTATGGAACCACATACACCGGTAAGTTGAAGCTTCACAGTACCCCTCAGGTTGGAAGATTTGCTCAAGAAGAATGCGCAGGTGTTGCTTGGACTTTGGTGAACGGGCAGCGTCAACCAAAGCTCGAGGACATATATGTCGTCAAGAACTGGACACCGGACTACATCGAGGAAAAGGTTCCCTCGTTGTTCACTTATTCCCCAAATCAAGGCCGAAAATGGGGTTCTGGCATCGAAAACAACCCGTTCGTCATCAGGCGACCGAAGCTGGAGCTCCCCAAACCACAACCGACCCAGGCTCTGCGGACGTTGAAACGCACTGTCGAGAACGCGATCCTCTTGCGCAATGCTCTCAAGATCTCTGCTCCTGCACAACGACTCCCAATCCCTATTCATGTGACAAAGAGTCCATACGATGTTATCAAGGACTACCTGATCCGGGTAGCAAAGGCGGCACACCAGTCTATACGGGGCTCCAGACCACCCAATCAGCTCAAGGTTTTCACCATCGATATTGTTGTCACGCACCCTGTGGTAAGTTGACGCTGGTATTGACATATGTCAACTGTGGCTGACTTGGCTGCTCTCAGCAATGGGATCCTAGGGCAAAGAGTCTCACCTTGAAAGCTGTTTATAACGCCTTCCGAGAGTCGTTTCCCCACAGCACGATCGGTGTTATTCGTCTAGCCACAGAATCCGAGGCGTGTGCGCAATACACTCTGGAAGCTGCTAAGAATGATGAAATCGTAGACATTCAGGAAGTATGATTGTGCTCGCAGGCTGAGGACCCCAAGACCGTGGCTAACAAATTACCAGAGACAATGTTTCGTGGTAGTGGATGCTGGCGGCGGCACAGTTGTAAGCAAACCTCGCTCCGAGTTATTGACAAGATATGACGTTAAAGTCGAGTATCCAGGACCTGGTTTCCTACTACGTCGAAAGTTTGAGTCCCTTCAGCCTCCGAAAGGAAACTTTCGTTGACGGTACGCATTGCAGCTACTTCGACACACGAGATGACTTTGATGCTGACCAAGTTCCATATCAGGTGGAAGGTACGGTGCCACTTGTATCGACGACGAATTCCTGTTCAACTATCTTCCTCAAAAACTAGGGAACAGGGAATATGAAACTCTAGCTCCCGGCGTGTTGAAAGAACTCGAGCAAGATCGAGGTGGCGGCCAGATTGTGTTGACCGAAGGACTCCAGTTCATGCTCGAAAAGTTTCAACGCATCAAGCACAGGTTCAAGGGCCCTCAAACTCCGGGTCAGCCCGAGCACCTTGAGGTCCTGGACTTGCCACGGGGAATTGGCAACGAGAATGACCCAGCGCGAGGGATCCGCGATGGACAGCTGCTCATCTCGAGGTATGACTCGAAACGTGCCTGGCTTTCTTGATGTGTCCGGGCTTACAATACATTCTAGCGCTGAACTCCAGGCAATGTTTGGGGTTTCTGTCCCGAAGATACTGGATCTCATAGATAAGCAGATCACGGCGGTGGAGAACAAGGGGCTGCAAGTGGCGGTAAGATACTCACCTTGGTTTCTACGTTTCTTGGATTCTAATCTTTCGCAGGCAATCTTTCTCTCTGGTGGATTCTCCGAGAGTAAATATCTCGTCCACTGCGTCCGAGAACTTGCAAATGAACGTGATGTCAGTCTTCACCAGGCTCCAAACAGGCAAGTTTCACACCTCGCCCTTGACTTATCTCTCTACTGACACGGCTACTTAAGTTGGTCTGCTGTTGCTCGAGGAGGCGTCCTCATGGGCGTCGGTAATGGCATCGAGCGACACCTAGCTCCTCCGAGCTTACGATGCCCTTATCACGTCGGAGTTGTCCTCGCAGAGCGCTGGGTCGAGTATACCCACGACGCCAAGCAAAAGTACACGGACAAATTCAACGACATCGCACTGGCAAAGGGAAACGTCAAATGGCTTGTTTCGAAGGGAGACCTCATCGACTCTGGACGGGGGAGTATCGACATCACACAACCAATCGTCCAGAAATTCGCAAAGAAGAGAAACCTGACAGGCCGCCTGATAGTTGTCTTTGACACCAATGACTATCGTGAGAGCGAACCGCCGGCCAGGTACAATTCAGGTACGTTCTTGAGAGCCCCGTTATAAGCTTACAAGGGGCAACACTGACAAAGCGACAAGGCACGGAGGCGGATACTGAGGTGCTAAACTACACCCTCCCGGGACTCAAGGAAGGGCAATTGACTTCCGGGGGCCAGTACCGAGTAGACATGGAGCTGAAAGTCGAGGTTAACTCGCACGGCACCAGCCTCCAGCTTGTGCTTTGTAAGAGGCCAGAGCTCGGTGTGCAGGGAAGAGTTCTCGTTACCGGCGCGCACCTCTGAAATGCGAACAGCCGAGACCGGGATGCCTTCATGTAAGCTAGTTAGTTAGAAGCTGCAGGCTGCGGCTGGAATGGGGGGTTGACCAGGGTTCGATTGGACAGTTTGCGATTGAGTAGACGCTTGTATCTGGATTGTTGCTTCTCAAGTACCGTTTGTACATGCGTGACCGGCACCCTGCAGTGCACTTTTCAAGCCTCGTTGCCTTTCGGGAGGCTATGCGGCAAGGGATATCGAGTCCAGGCCATTGACGGGAGTTGAAATGTATTAAGGTGGCGGAGTCGGATGCAATGTCTGCAGCCGAGGATCATTGGTCCAGCTCTGAAATTGAAAGGACACCTTCAGCTGCGGGCGGCTGGGGAAATTGGAAAGGTCTGGCCGATATTCAGGCCTCGGGGTGTGGTTAGGATGCCATCACGACAGCCTTGGTCGTGTAGGAGGCGTTTCTTTGCTTGGCTGTAGCACAGCCCAGTGCAGCTCTCCAGTTTGCGCTGGTGCTCTATATTCTTTTTCTCTTCACAAGAGAGGGATCCAATCCTTGCTTTCATTGTAAAGCTGGACTTCTGATTTCCATTTGCACACAACTCTATCCCGTTCCTTTGGCCAGTCCACTTACACGCCAATCACGCATCATGGAGTCCTGGGAGGGCCTCAACTACTACACAGGAGAGCCGAAAAAATGGGTTCATCTCATGAACCTCAGCACCGTGGAATGGGGCATTGGCTATCTCCCAGCCAAGCTCTTCGCCATTCCAGGCACGCTCAACAGCTCATACAACATACCCAGCGACGCCATTCTCATCCAGCACGCTGCTGAAACCGAGACGGGTTCCCGCGGCACCGAGAAGGTCATCTTCGGCGTTGCATCAGGCATCGTCATTCTCTTCATGGGCTACTGGCTCTACTTCAACTGGCGTGACATCCTCCATCCGGACGAGAAGGACCGGAATCCCGAGAACGAGACCAGCAGCAGCCGCACTGCGCACACAACATCCGGCGATGGCATTCTCGAGCACGACAAGTTCCTCGACGAGCTGAGCAAGTACTACGACCTCTACGGGAAATCGGAGCTCGAGGCGGTCGAGCGAAACATCCTCGAGGATGGCTTCCAGGTGGAGGACATGGAAGCCGTGTCAGCGCTCTTGCGCAAGATGTACACGCTGGATGTGACGCTCTGGACCGAGTCCAACTCACCCGAGATGACGGACGAGAGGCGCAACAGGTTGATGTGTGAGAGCGATGCGGTCTTGGCCGAGGTGAATAGGCTTGCCAACCTGGGTCAGAGGGCGATAGGCGAACGGCAGGCTATTGGTGGCGATGACCAGAAGAAGGAGATAGATCAGGTTGTGAATTACTTGAGGTATTATGGACCTGAGCAGTATCCGGAGAAGCAGCGTCGGAATGATTCACAACGGAACAGGGTGGCACGATGACGGATATTTGGTATAGGTGTGGAGGTCGAAAGGATTCATGCTACTCGGAGTTGCAAGAATCCAAACGTCTATTCAGTAAAACTCTTTCAATACAACCGATTAAATACCAAGTCCATAAACGAAAACGTCTTGCCAACAATACTCCAAGCCGTCAATCTGTCAGTCTTTACCCACGAATCCTCCGCTGTAATCTCCACTACTCCCTGTAGAATTCGTACTCATACTCACCGACCTACCAATCCCCATTTTGCGAGCCGTCACGGCATTGAACTTGTCAGGGGTAAACCCAAGCCCCCCCTCCGGGTCGTAATGTCGCTCATCATACAGCCATCGCAGGTGATTTACCCAGTCAATCCACGTCTTCGACGTCGTCAAGGCCTCGCCGCACCGCTCCAGCAGCCCGGATGGCCTGCGTCGCATCTTGTGTAGTAGCAACTGTAGCCAGCATTCTGCCGGAGGCTTTGCGCCTCCTGAAGAGGCATGCTGTCGGCCAAGGTATGCTGCCAGGTGGACACATGCCATGTCCGTGTTTTCTGCCACGACAAGGTCGCGTAGGTTGCGAATGAATATGTCGTGCTCTTGCTGGCTCTGCTTCACGCATGCCGCGGCCTGATCAGGACTGAACCCCTGAAGAGTCTCTCGATAGATCACGTCTCGGAGCTGGCTCCGGTCGCGGTCAAGCAACATCGTCAAGATGGGGTTATTACTGAGACGGTTGGGGCGTGTCTCTTCAGTAGGAGCCGCACCATCGCGTTTCAAGAGACAGAGGCAAGACGCAAGGTCTTCACTGTGCGCTTGATACTGGTCCTCTGGAGCGGTTCGGAAAATATGAAAGGCCTTGGAAATATAACCCTCGCTAGGCATGCTCCGCAAATCTTCGATGAAGCCATCTTGAAAATGCTCGTGGAGCCAAGTGGCGGAAGCGAGTGCACGACCGAGGCCGCCTACAGCATGAGCAAATCTCTCGCTGGCCTGTCGCTTCCAAAGCTGTCCACCCAGATACTTCGTCGATTCAGAAAATATGTGATAGCTTTGCCGGGCAAGTGTTTTCGAGTCGCCAAAGGCGCTCTGTAGTCGAGGTGCAGATGTGATCGTATTCAGCACAGTTGTGCAGCCTTGCACTTTCTCCGATAAATCGCCTTTCTGGAAGCCTCGACCATAGGCGTCAAATGCTCGTATGCCATCTGGCGAGTCCAGCTCTAACGCAGCCTCTAGTTGATCAAGAATTTGCCAGTTGATCCGCTTGGGTTTAACACACAGGGTTTTGAAGAGACCGACAGCCTCGGGGCCTTGGGTGATGACACGGTCAACAGTTTCCAAAAGACGGTCCAAGATGTATCGACCGTTAACTGGGGGTAGATGGTCAGCATCTGGACCGAATATACCAGAGCTAGAGTGCCGTAGAAGCCGACGCTGGTTGAAAGTAGTGTCCGGACCTTCGAGATCGAGTACAAAAGCAAGTGCAATTCGATCTTGCTCAGAGACTTGGATCTCCCAATCACGTATCCGGTTGCGGTCCGGTTCCCATGGCATCCACAAGTTTCTTTCCGGCAAAGCGTATGGAATCAGTCGTCTCGCCGCGCGTAGATTGCTCACTTGCCTTGATCCACCAACTAGTCGATATGCCGAATGCCATTTGCGTGCACCTCGTAACTGGTACAAGTGAAGGCGAAGTTTTTCCTTGTAATTGCCATGCCGCAGCATCGTCTGGACCAAGTCTGGTGGGAGATACTCCTCGCAAGTCTCCTTTCCCACAATCCTGAGCACTTCTATAATCTCTGGGAAGGGTTCTTGCTCCTCACGTTCCTTGACCACGTGGAGGAGAGCCTTGGCAGCGGAAGGTAGATCTTCAGGGAGGTCGGGTCGTGCATTGTATGCTAGAAGAAGAAACTGAAGATAGGCTCGGGCCTGATGGAGGAATAAATGACTGGGCACCACCTCGCATCTTCGACGTGCTTCGAGCAGTTGGCCATAAGCCTGGTTGTCTGAAAAACAATGCAAACAGGCAATGATGCCAGCCTCAAGCGCAAAGATCTCGTCCTTGAACGGCTCCAGTTTGCGAATCAGTAAGAAATCGGCGTCCTGGGTCCTGGGCTGGGCGCCACGGTTGAAAATTGAAGTCTCGAGAATGTTGTCTGTCAAGGTTTGGACCTGTTGAAGTGGAAACTGGTCGTACCGTCCTTCTTTGAGTTGGTCGATGGCCCCAGTATCGCGAATTTGCTCATGCCAGGCATTTCTAAAGGCCAGACTCGGCATCACTCTGGGGGAAGTTGGTGTAGAAGACATGTGCATGCATAGCAAGAGTCGACAGTGATGAGTAACGAGTGTAGTATCCAGATACAGGCGTCTTTTGGTCGCTCCCGCTCCTTGGCTATCAGTCCATCGTCATACAAGAAACGAGCATCGGTTCCGGCGTCCGCAAGGCTTGTACGAGTACGGACAGTGCTGAAGGGCTCAAAGGATGGAAGCCCAGGGTTCGCAGCTGGTCGGTAAGGGTAGAAGGCAGCCCGCATTCATTGGGTAAGTGAAGACTTCATTACTCTCGGCATTGAACGGGCCACGTTCAGTTGCACTCAAAATAGCCCAGGTGGCGACTAGGAGCGGTAGTGACCGCCGTCCACTTCCATCCTGTCCAAGCTGTGAACACTCCGCATGGGTCGCAAATTTCTGCACGGGATAAAAGACAGAATAGAAGGTACCCTCAAGTCACAAAGTACAAGGCACTCTGCAAGGTGGACGGAAAGCTGGCATGGCGCTTAAGGGGGCGGCAGCGGACGCAGCGAATGGCATTATGCAGAGAACGCCTCGCAGCCGGGGATGCTATCGCGGGAGGGGGAGGGGGTGTCTTCTTTCAACGCCATCCGAGACCGTCAGAACGAGGCTCTGCGGCTAAGTCGGCAGATACCAACTCTGTCCTGTTGCAAAGAGGCTTTGCACTTTGAAAACTGTACTATTGATATTCAGCGCATCCTCACATGACTGGGCTATAACCAGGCAATTCCAGCCTCTTTCGCGAATCCCGTAAGGCTTCATCCGCAGTCAGCAGGCCGCCGCAACTCACGGCCTAAGGCGCCGTGTGGGAAGCCATGGCTTCCAATATTTCAGCTGCCTCCAGCAAAAAACAAATCGACACGAATAAAACTTTGCAGCGGGGCTTGAAGTTCCGCTCCCCTTGGTGTCAATGGTGGTGGGGAGGCCGAGAGCCAAGTGAGCCAAGGCAAGTCAGTGAACATAAGGAGAAAAAATGATGAAGCGGTAAAGTCCCATAGCAATCTTTTCTCGAATGGCACTGCTCATTTTGAGCTGGAGTAGCCACTTACCTCTGGCCTCTCCAGAATTCTCGACAAAGCAAGCAGAGAGAATGGCTCTGTGTCTTCAACAAAGAATCGAACCATTCGTAAGTTGAGATGCAAGTTTCAGAAAAGCCCGAAACATTCCACTTGAAAATTGAATCCTGTCAATGCCTAGTACTGGCCTTGATTTCATCTGTTGATGATGATGCTGGATGGAATTCGTACGAGAAGCGGAGGAGCGATTGAGAGAGAAGAGAGATTGTGTCACCAGCCACATTTATAAACGAAACGTGGCTGGTGTCTTGTGGCTTAAACCTAACACATGCTAGCACATAGGTACGTAGCTGCACGGCCCAATGAGCTTGCAATCGCGTCGTGTCCTTTTTCTGGCCGAGCTCAATTTCAAGATTCATGATCATCTAGCTCCCCTGTCATCCTAAGCCCAGGCTTGCAACTATCAACACCATCCGCCGTCACAACTGTATTCAATTGCTGTTGGTACCGCACCAGCGTACTGACAAACCTCGTTACGTTGTCGACCGTTACCCGCTCGCTGAGCTTCTAGCAGCTCTCTGCGTCCCCTCCGTCTTCTTCTAGCTTCGCGACAGCACATCACCGCAATCATGTTGAACGTCTTTCGAATCGCGGGTACGTTTCGACGAGAACACGAAGCCGCGATGCTTCAGGTTGCTGACGTTTGGCACAGCGGATCTTTCGCATCTCGCCAGTATCTTCATCCTGCTGCACAAGATGGTGCAGATGAACGTCAGTTCTTCCTTGCCGGCCTCGACAGACCAACAATACTGATAAGCACCAGAGCTGCTCAGGCATTTCATTCAAGTCACAGGGTCTGTACATGTTTGTGTACATCACTCGCTATCTCGGTATGTTCTCTCCAGCGCAAACCCATCATTCGCAACTCTAACCAGCCCTAGACATCTTCTCGACCGATAGCATCTACAACTTCGTCTTCAAGATCCTCTTCCTCGGCTCGCAAGGCTACATCATCTACCTCATGACCAACGCCTACAAACCCACCAACGACCCCAACGTCGATACCTTCCGTGTCCAGTACCTTCTCGCTGGCGCCGCCGTCCTCGCCGTTGTGTTCCCCTACAAGTACACCATCTCCGAGATGCTCTGGGCCTTCTCCATCTGGCTCGAGTCGGTGGCTATCCTCCCTCAGCTGTTCATGCTGCAGCGAACCGGCGAGGCTGAGACTATCACCACCCACTACCTCTTTGCGCTCGGCAGCTACCGCGCCCTCTATATCCCCAACTGGATTTACCGATACTTCAGCGAGCCCAACCACAAGGTCGACTACATCGCCATTATTGCCGGCATCGTCCAGACGATCCTGTACAGCGACTTCTTCTACATCTACTACACCAAGGTCCTCAAGGGCAAGAAGTTCAAGCTCCCCGTCTAAGCTTCCCGTCGAGGTGCCACACGAATACTGTACTAGTAGAGCATCAAGCTCTAACGCGACCGAGTCGCGTTGACATTGTTACGATCAAGAAGCCGCATGGCAAGGAGACGGCCGCATTCTGGCCACGACAACTCCGGCTTTTGGTGATGCATGAACGGCGTTGGTTTGGGAGGTCGACAAGGCGGTAATTACAATGGCGTCGCCGTTTGGCATGGAGATATCGGGGCAAGGACTTTCGATTTCGCGACACGGTAGTCAAAATAGAGTGTAGTCTATTTACGTTCACATGCTGCTTGTTAGATCCTGCTTGCTGTCCATTGGAGGAAAAGTTGAGAACCCATTGTAAGAATGAGAAATGGGCTCAGGTGGTTTGCCGATAGTTAAGTTTGAATATCAATGCCTCTGCCATGCTGCATCAACGGTTTGGCTCAATCATTCTAGACTCTTAGCAAGATGCTGGCGGCATGTGAGGTATCACTTGATAAGCATATGACATCGCATCACGTGATCCCAGCTCCTCTGACGCGACATTCAACTCTCAAACCTTCAACTTCAACATCGAAATCGAAATCACATCGCACTCATCAAATCCGTCAATATGGCTAGCGATGCACCCGAAAAGACCGAGCATACTCCCACTGCGCCAAATGGCCCTGATGATACGGTGCCGCCTCCACCGCCCATTCCCGAGTCGCGATTGCCGACGCGCAAGGACATGTCTCTGCGAGAGTTCCTGAACAAGATGGATGACTTTGCTCCCATTGTATGATCTCAGTGCTTCACATCTCGACTCGTCTAACCATTTGTAGATCCCCGATGCAGTCACCCACTACTACATGACCAAGGCTGGCCTTCCTCCACCACCGCAAACCGATCCCCGCCTCGCGCGACTGCTGGCCCTTGCCACCCAAAAGTTCATCGCCGACATCGCCGCAGACGCATATCAGTACAGCCGAATCCGCGCATCGTCCAACACCAATAATCCCATGGGATCTCTTGGTGCCGCTGCCGGATTCCCCATCCCCGGACAGCCCACGGGACCGCCCGGAAAACAGGACCAGAGCAAGGGCGCGCCACTGGGTATCCAGCGACCAGGCTACGGCGGAGGTGGTCAGGGTGGCAGCCAGAACAGGACTGTTCTTACGATGGAGGATCTGGGCATGGCTGTCGGAGAGTATGGTGTCAATGTCAAGCGGAGTGAGTTCTACCGCTGAGGCATGGTTTGACTACATGGCATTAAGGGAGTGCATATGTGCAAGGCGTTACGGTTTGGCGTTCACGGAAGGTTTGGGTCCGTAAATGATATCAGGCCAGGAAATTCATAGCTGGCCGCAGTAGATCGCTTTCATGTGCGAATGGATCTCTTCGTTGAAATCATTGTGCTCTAGTGATGTTACATGTAGTTTTTGTACATGGGTATACCCAGATTCCAGCCTACTCAAACAGTCTACCTCTTATCCCAGATGTTGGGCTTTCGCGTCCTATCAAGTCCGTCAGTAGCAGCTCGTTATTCCGAGGCCGTAAGACTTACGGTGAAAATTCGCCAAGCTTGTGTCCAACCATATCTTCAGTAATGGTCACCTCATGGTAGTCCTTGCCATTGTGCACCTGGAACTTGAGACCAACAAAGTTGGGCAGAATCGTGGCAGATCGGGCCTGTGTTCGAACGGGAGGGACCTTCTCGCCGGAAGACTTGGGCCAGACAATGGGGAGGCTATCGGATGTTAGAAGAATCAGGGTAATCGTTCAGTCGATGGAGTCTTACGGCACAAGATGTGGGCCTGTTCAGAATTGTTAGCTGTGGATTTACTCATGAGAGAGCAATTGACTCACCCTTCCACACGGAGCGCTTGAGGAGAACCCGTGTCGCGTACATTATCGCTAGCACGTCGTTCTCGCAAATTCAGGTCGGCATCACGAAGCCTCGAAATGCGACAGCTCTGAGTGTAGGGGTGTTTTTCCGGAGCGGTTGATCCGAGTGCACGTGACCCCCATTGAAGGCGGATCCAACTTCATGCTCAAGATCTTGTTTAATTGGAGGAAAACGTACCAAGGGGACGAAAACGGTTGTTTCGGTGACAGGCCATATATTGAAGTGATCATGGCACTCATTGTTCCGTGTATTTGCTGTTTCCATTGGTGGTTTCCACAGGCCCGTCGGCCCGTCGCCATCAATGCACCGCAAGGTGCCAATTGAAGAAACCATATAGGGTCACACACTATATTAGACGTTTGCTTGATTAGTTGCATTCAATTGCCGGCAGGAATAGTGTTTCGTTGAAATATCAGGGGTGTCTAGCTTCTGTTTCAGGCAAACAAGCACAGGCCGACTCCTCCGGCCATCTCCCCAAAGTGGATGGGCTTCCTGTTTATTCGCCGGGGTTACACATGGAACCTCGCAAATATCGACCGAGTCTACGGGTGCGTGGGCACACTGAGGAGCCATCATGGCTGTGGGTGTGGGTTGATCATCCCTTGTCATATCCCGCTTTATGAATCTGCTGCCGTGGTGCATCATGGTGTCAGTCACAGTAGTATATATACTTGCCCCCAGCCCAACTTCTTTTGGTTCTCCATGGCTCGTTGATCGATCATCCGACAATCCTTTTCAAAGAAACAAGACAAAATGCGGTTCGCCAATATCCTTCTTGCTAGCGCTGGCGCTTCCCTTGCCTTGGCTGTCCCATGCTCCAAGCGCGCTGCGGGCAAGTTCTTGTTCACTGGCTCCAATGAAGCTGGTGGTGAGTTTGGAGAGAAAAACCTGCCTGGAAAACTCGGTACAGACTACATCTGGCCTAAGCCCGATGCTATTAATGTTAGTATCTCCCCAGATGCAATCTGTCGTCTGCTAACCGTGTCAGACCCTCATCAAGACCGGCATGAACACTTTCCGTGTGGGCTTCCGCATGGAGCGAATGACTCCGGGTGGCATCACGAGTTCCATTGATGAGGACTACTTCAGCGGCCTTGAGAGCGTTGTCAAGCACATCACCGGCCAGTAAGTATCATGTCTCTTTTCTAAGATGAGTGCTAAAGTAGCTAGGGGCAAATATGCCGTTGTAAATCCTCACAACTTTGGCCGCTTCGCTGGCAACATAATTACCAGTGCTGATGACTTTGGCACCTGGTGGACCAAGGTAGCCAAGCGCTTCGCTAACAACAAGCTCGTCATCTTCGACACCAACAACGAGTATCACGATATGGAGAACTCCCTTGTCGCTGACCTCAACCAAGCCGCCATCGACGCCATCCGCGGCGCCGGCGCAACATCCCAGTACATCTTTGTCGAGGGTAACTCCTACACCGGCGCCTGGACCTGGGTCTCGAGCGGCAACGGCGATGCCCTCAAGGATCTTAAGGATCCCCAGAACAAGATCATCTACGAGATGCATCAGTATCTCGACCAAGACGGTTCTGGTACCTCTGAGACCTGCGTCAGCAGCACCATCGGCGTTGAGCGTGTCAAGGCAGCTACCCAGTGGCTCAAGGACAACGGTAAGAAGGGCATCCTTGGCGAGACGGCCGGTGGTGCCAACGACCAGTGCTTCACGGCTGTAAAGGGCGAGCTTCAGCACCTTCTGGACAACTCAGACGTCTGGACTGGTTGGCTCTGGTGGTCTGCTGGTCCATGGTGGAAAGACTACATGTTCAGCATGGAGGCGCCCGATGGTAAAGCGTACACCAAGTTCCTCCCCAAGATCAAGGAATTTATCACTGCTTAAGAAGGTTGGTGATCGACTGAGAAGTTGGTTTTGTGAGGAATGTGAGCGAATGTGAGAAGGAGTGTGGAACTGCGGGTTGCAACGCGACAACTCTTTCACTGTCTATACTTGTCTCGACGTATATAGTTTCTTTGTTGCGATTTGTCTTTCTATGTTCTTTGCAGGTATGTATTTCTGTATATGTGTATCTAAGCTTCAAAGTGTATAGACCTGAATGCAAAAGGCTCGATACCTAGTCGAAGACGAGTAGATCCTGAATTCAAACCCAGGAGAGCAAGGTCGCTTATCAAGGACTAAGTCTCGAGCTTCCGCCCATAGACCGATATAGTAAGCTATTGGCACGCAGCCCATAGATAAAAGAGTTAGGCAAGGACTTACATAGGCGGGCTTGAACAGGACCATAGTAAATTAAGTACCTGGTTCCATCTACGCAGCCGTCTCAGTTTGTCTACATGCTATTGTCGGACTTCTCATGAGAGTTCCGTGCTATCGATCCTCTGGTGGCCGTTGTGCTGTTACCTTTGCTACTGACAACACATTTACCGTAGACACAAGTTCCGCCTGGTCTTAATTTTCCCAAGGCGAATAAATAGCGAGAATTTATGTATACTATTAAACCTGCTTAGCCTAGGCTTCTCTGTTGAGAATAGCTTCTATGGATCTTATGATTGCTCTTTAGGTCAATAAGGTTGGGAATTACCTACTTTAAGGCTAGGTTTAGGTATATCTAGACGAAGTTTTTACTCCTCTTTACCCACTGTAGTCTCAAACTCCACTCCTACAAGACATTATTATTTTCATGGAGGGCATTCGAGAATTTTTTTGAACTCGAGTCATGTTGGTGTAAGTGGTGCAGGGTAGGTACCTAGCCAAGAGAGTTTTCAGGTGGGGGGTATCACGTGGGTGCTGAGACACTCGAGATGGCAACATGGTGAGAGAGCGGGAGCCTCGCAAAGACCGAGACCGGGGATAGTCCGACTGCAAAACGATTTCTGACATCCCATTAGCATCGCTGTTATATCCTACCTTTGGCTCGCTGTACGTGCGACTCATGCGATCTTGACACCCCGTAAACAAATCGGGATTTTCATTGTTCTCCGGAATTACATCTTCCGAGCCTTTGTCCTCCGCGAAGAAGCCACCTTCACTCTTGGCGCATCCTCGAAGAACACAACCACAAACCCATTTGACACTCAAACATCGAATCGCGATTAACGAAACGGACTCGACGAACTTCATCCCCATTCCTAGCGACCAAATCTTCGATGCCCAGCGCAACGGCTTCAGGAGCCGATGCAGGCGGTTCGGCCCGCTCTCGCGACCACAAGCAGGGGAATCAGGGACGGACCTACACAACAGACCAAGAGGCAGCAGTCACCCGTATCCGAAGATGCGAAGCCACCGCCTTTTATGACATCCTTAACTTGGAGAGCGTCAAGACGACATGTACCGACGCGGAGATCAAAAAGGCCTATCGGAAGCAGTCGCTTCTGACCCATCCCGACAAGAATGGACACCCTCATGCGGACGAGGCATTCAAGATGGTCAGCAGAGCGTTTGGAATTCTGGGCGATAAGGAGAAGAGGGAGAAGTTCGACCGACTTGGCACGGATCCCGACAGTCGCTTTGCCAACGCCCAGGCGAACAACCCCTTCTTCTCGCAACGAGCCGGAGGCGGCATGGGCAGAGGTGGTCCGATGTTCGACGACGATCTGACCCCCGAGGAGATGTTTGCCCGCTTCTTTGGGGGTGGTGGAGGTTTCGGCGGAGGACCATTTGGAGGTGAGTAGACCTGCGCTGAGATAAGGCCTGCACTAACTTTGCACTTGCAGCCTTCGACACTGGTCCACAGTTTGTCTTTAACTTTGGAGGAGGTCCTGGTGTCCGAGTTCATCAGTTCGGCGGGGCTAGGCCACGGACGCGACCCCGGGAGGCCGATCGAGGCCGACAAAACGAAGGCAATGGCTTGCAGACTTTACTGGGTCTGCTACCCATCATCCTGTTCTTCATCCTCCCCATCATCACCTCAATCTTCTCCGGCAGCTCCACGTCATCAGCTCCTGGCATGGTTTATGACAACCCTCTACATCCCTATACCGAACAGCGCACTACTCCGAACCTCCACGTTGACTACTACGTGAACCCCGCCGAGATCGCCCAGTATTCTGCTTCTAAGCTCAAGAGGCTCGACAATATGGCCGAAGCCAATCTCCAAAAGCATCTGCGGAATGAATGCGAGAATGAGATGATATACCGGCAGCGGTTGAGGGATGCTGCTCAGGGATGGTTCTACCAGGATCCTGACAAGATGGCTATGGCGGAGACGTATACGATGCCGTCGTGTGAGCGACTGCGAAAGCTTGGGGTTTCGGAATGGTAACATGTACAGTCAAACAGCGCTTGGGAGCCAGTGGATATAGCAGTCTTTTTCTTGTATGAAATGTGGCTAGGAGTTGGCGTTGTGGCATTTCGGGACTGCATGGCGAGTCGAATCTGGGACGCACCCATAATCAAGATATCATTCAGCGTGCGAGATTTGGAGATGTTGACTGTTTTAGGAGACTGCACAGCTATGCAGTAATTATTTCGCATTCGGTGACCCAATGAACTGCTTGTCGCTATCTTGACCTGCGCGTCTCTTCCGCAAGCTCCGAGACCCTCCGCCTATTGTGCTCTTGTCATCCTAATTCAGTGGCGATACGTGCGTCAAGCTTGGTGTAAGTCGCCTCTATCTTGGAGAGTTTCTCATCTCCTTTCCATATCTAGATCTCCGAGAGGCGAAAGGTAAGTCAAGAGCTTAGAATTCGGCCAATACGATACCTGGAACTACTGTGTCTTGGTGGGAGGGAACAAAGGAATGCTATTTATCCATTGCTATAGCTCCTCTAAGACTAGTCTATAAGTTTAGGAAGGGAAGACCTCCTATCAGCATAAGGCCTTTGATTAGGATCCATTGTCAAGCTAACCTATGTCTTATGATCATGGCTAGTCCTTCTCTTCCTAAAACTTATATGTTCTTAGTAATCCTTTCAAACGCAACCCTCGGATCGCGAGTGCAAGGTGCAAGACGCAAGACGCAAGGCGAATCTGCACGCCCACGTCATCGCCTGTGGCGGGCAGATGTGGCTGGGTCAGCAGGTGGCGGGGCAGCAGCAGGCATCCGAACAACTTCAGAGCTGGACACGCAAGCTAATCCTTCTTCTCCAGCTTTTCAATCAGGGATCCCACCTGTAGTCTTGACTTCCGAGGCCCATTCATATTGCATTTGCTTGCTTCTCTGCATCACAGAAGCTATTATTGACCGAATTGCACACTTTCACTGCACCGCCACGCAGATCAAAGCGGGACCCGGCTGTAACCCAGTGACGACACCGCAATCTACGGGCGCTGTCGTCAATACGAACGAGACGAGCTCAAGAAGAGAGATATCGACAGGCTTGAGCGGGCAGCCTTTTTTCCGCGACCGAAACCTGACTTTTTACGACTCCAACGCTGGCTATTTCATGCATCTAGCTTCCGGCGCTTCCATACCCACCTCGAATCACTCCCCCGCAGTCGCTCGCTCGCTGTGGTAGTACACCAGGTCACAGCTTGCGAGTTGTTGAACCTACATTGGCGGACCCTGCTTGGGATGCTCTCCTGAAACTTCAACTCGCCCCTATCGAAGCAATCTCGAATCGAATTTACACCCGAAACTATGTCAACCAACCCCTGGGCAGAAGGAGGGAGCGAGGGTGGATGGGAAGATGTTGGGCCACGCCGTGATGGACAAGCACCCGCTGCCAACAAACCACACCCCGAGACAGTCCCTGCGGCGCTGAGGCCTGGCGGGGCTTTTGCAAGCATGGAGGAGGAGGAAGAACATGTATGGGGAGAAGCGAGAAAACAGCCGAGCGATGGGCAACACCTCGACGGAGCACCGGCGTCCCTAAAGCCAGGAGGGGGCAGGGTGGAAACGAACCCATTCCTACGGAAGAAAATGTCCCAAAGCCAAGAAGCACCACCGACGGAATCACTCTCAAAGCTCGTCCTCGAAGAGTCTAGCAACAACCCTTGGCAACCGTCAATAGACGCTCACAGTGCGCCGCCGCCCACTCGGCCAATTCCAAGCTTGGATGAAAATGGCAAAGACCCTTGGACATCAACGCCGCAACCGCCTGTTTCTGGATCACCGGCCTTGGTCTCACTACCATCAGGCAGGGAGTCACCAGCTTGGGATGAGGACCCTCTCGGAAAGAACAGCAAACCTCCCGTGCCACCCGTGAAGCTGTCGGAGGAGCTCACCGAGGACACGCACGTCTGGGACGAAATAGGCGGCGTGGATAAGGGCAAATCCAAGGCTACAGGTGGATTAGGATCGGCATCGCCTGACGACTGGAACCTGATAGACCCAGAGCCCTCAACAAGTACATCCAAAGAGTCCACTGAGGACAAACCACCTCTGCCGCCGAGGAAACCGACACTCCCGACAGAACCATCATCTTGGAGGTCCTCGAGAGACCCAATAGACGGGAAGACAGAGACCTACCAAATCAAGAATATTCAATGGCACGATTCGAGCTCCTCGAAGAACCCGCGCACGTCGCCTATCCTGAGTCAGAATGCAAATGGGCCATGCCCCCTTGTGGCTCTGGTCAACGCCCTCACACTGACGACGCCTGCCGATATAGAGGACACAGCACTGGTCCAGGTTCTCCGCTCAAGGGAACAAGTCAGCCTGAATCTGCTCTTGGATGCTGTCTTTGACGAGCTGATGTCGCCGCGGAGAACTAGCTCTGAAGATGCCTTGCCTGATGTTTCCGACATGTATGCCTTCTTACAGAGCCTACATACGGGAATGAATGTCAACCCGCGCTTTGTTCCAACAGAGGGTATGGTGAATGCCTACAAGCGCACATCGTTAACACACTTGCACCCTACCGAACGTGGTGACCTGATCCCAGGCACCTTTGAGAACACAGCCGAGATGGCTCTGTACGCTACCTTTTCGATTCCCTTGATACACGGCTGGCTACCACCCAAGTCGGAACCTGCCTATGAAGCTCTGGAGCGACAAGCTGCATCCTACGAGGACGCGCAGAACCTGCTCTTTCGGGAGGAGGAGTTAGAGGAGAAGCTGTCGAACCACGAAGTTGGACTCACAGAGTCAGAGCAGCAGCTGTACCAGGACATAATGATCATCAAGGAGTTTTTGGATACCTCGGCCACTCAACTTACACACTGGGGTATCGAAGTCATTGGCAAAGCAATCCGGCCCGGCACCTTTGCCATCTTGTTCCGAAACGATCACTTCAGCACCCTCTACTGCCACCCGCAGTCGATGCAGCTCCTGACGCTGGTTACAGACGCAGGCTTCAAGACCCACGGTGAGATTGTATGGGAGACCCTATCTGATATCAATGGCGAGAGCACCGAGTTTCTGTCCGGAGATTTTCGGGTTGTCGGCTCTGGTGGCGCCGCTCCTTCAACTAGCGCAGGGAACTACTCGAACGATGATGGAGGAGAGTGGACAACAGTGCAGAGCAAACGCGGCAAGGCCCGGCATGAGGATGAGCCTCCGATGAGCCCCAGCACCGAGCAGGAGGACCGAGACCTGGCGCTTGCACTGCAGCTACAAGAGGAGGAAGAGGAGAGGCATAGAGCCGAGGAAGCACGCCGGCGGAGAGAGAGCATGCTTTCTGAGCAATTCATCGAGCAGCAGGCCCGAGAAACAGGACCTGTCGCTCGTGGCGGTCGAGGAGGCCAGGGTGGGGGAGGCGGTCCTCGAGGTGGAGGCGTTACCAGAGGAGCCAGCGGCCTTGTTCCAGGACGAAGCAGTTCAACCAGCGCACCAACAACAAATACGACCAACGCACAACCTCGGATGGGCCAGCAAAGAGTCCGATCCCTCATTCCTCCCCAGCGGCAGGGTGTCACACGAGCTGCAGACGAAGGGGCAGAAGACGCGCCTCCTTCTTACGAACAGGCAGCTCAAGATGTAGTGTACCGGCCGCCGGTGGGACATCCGAACCATGCGAACAGCAGCCCCGACGTATCGAGGCAAACAACAAGGGCGAGCGTGGGTTCAATACCGATGGGACAGCGACCGGCTGGCCTGTCTGCGGGCAGACGGCCGCCAGTGAGTCCTGGGGCGGTGACGGGGAATAGCGGAGGAGGACAGAAGGAAAGGGACTGTGTCGTGATGTGAATATGAGAGATGTATTTGGTTCTGGAGTTAGAGGCGGGACAAGGTCATTCGGAGTTGTGTGGAATGTTTTTAGCATGGCGATGTTTTGGGATATTGAATTGAGATTCAATGTCAAATCAATCAGTGTGGTGTGTCTGATGAAGGAGGTCATAGGTAGAGCCTAAGATCTACGTGCAGCTATCTATGTGGATGTCAGCACCCGCCACTTTCTAGTTTCGATGCAGCACCAGCAATGACCTACAATGATAGGGAAAGTTACAAGTTACAGACACAAAATCAAGTTATTTCATAATTAATACGACATTATACAACAGGTGAAGCAACTCAATAGCAGAACAATACTAAATCAGGCAGGCGGTGACGGACGTCAGAATGGTGGTCGCTTTGGTTGACATCATGGACGACAAAAGACATTACTTCTTTCACTATATTGACATTCTCTTTACTCGAGACGAGATTACTTGGCCCAATACTCAAGAAGAGCCCCCAATTACAACATCTCTTTTTCTATCTTTGCTGTGAAGTTCAATTTGGCATCAGGCTCATTGTCAACATGGCCATCATCGAGGGGTGGCTCCCACCCACCCGGGAGCACTACGACCTCATCCTCAAGATCTGGCAGATCTCTTACCCCATAGTAAGTGCCACGAAATGTGTCCCTGCAACTGCAGACATTCTCACACAACCGCAGATTGGTTCTATACAATGGCTCACCAAGTGGTACGGCATGGGCAAGACCTCGGTGGCCAGCCGTCTCAACTTGCCGGGCCGCGTAGGCTGGCTGACCATGGAAGCGCCGGGATTTCTGACGCTGCTGTATCTCATGAAGACGCTTCCCGAGCAGCACGGAATTGACGATCTTCCCTGGCAGAATAAGGTGCTCGCGGGTTTGTTTGTAAGTGCAGCTGTTCAGCTTCCTCCCGCGTCCATTGCCGTTGAGGGGAGTCGACACTCCGGACCTCGGGACCGTGCAGTAGCGCCTCGTGAGGTGTGAAGCTAACACAAGATGTAGGTGATTCACTACTCTTACAGAGCTGTCATGTTTCCCTATCTCCAACCCTCCATGTCGCCCGTACACATTGCTGTGTGGCTTCTCGGCTTCAGCTTTCAGATGGCCAACGCGACCTGTCTCGGCTCCTGGCTCGCGGCCTATGGCCCAACCACGGAAGCTGCGTGGGCATCGCAGTCTTCGATCCTGCAGTTTTCCGCCGGCATCCTCATCTTCTATCTCGGCCTGTCGGGCAACTTCTTCCATGACGAAGAGCTCCGGGATATCCGCCGGCGGGAGGCTCAACGACAGGAGCACGTGAGGCGGGAGCAGGGCAACGTAATTGTGGAGAAGCACTATCAGATCCCGCAGGCGGGCTTCTTTAGGTACGTGCTGTATCCGCACTATCTGTGCGAGTGGGTGGAGTGGGCTGGGTTCTGGATGGCGGCGGGATGGGGGTGCGCGCCGGCGAGGGCGTTTCTGGTCAACGAGGTGTTTGCCATGCTCCCTCGGGCGGTGAGGGGGAAGAGATGGTACTTGGAGAGGTTTGGGGAGGATAAGGTGGGAAAGAGATGGGCGGTTATCCCGGGAGTTTGGTGAGCTAGGTGAGGTCGAGGACGGGATGTTGGAAGGTACGTAATTGTATACGAGGGTTAGACTTGGACGGAAAGACTAATTAAAGGAGGCAGGGTCAGTAGAGTAGAGATTTAGACTCACTACTATGAAGAGGAACCGATAAGAACAGCCGAAGGATAAAAGAGGTAGGGGTCGATATTAAGCTTATGACGAGCTCAGCCTAGTAGAACGCGACAACTAGGGATGCGATGACAGTGCGTCGCCACTGCAAGCCTCTATATCCAACTAGCTTTCCATCACAGCTTTTAACTGTCAAAACTCAGTTCTCGGAAGCAAATTCGTATCCATATGCAGCTTACCGTGAAATGTCCGAGAATACAGAAGCCTCCCGTTGCCGACCCCAACTGCCGACCGTTTCCTTGGCACGGACCATGGACCCTCCAACTCCGCCCCCGACCGTTGAGCCCGGCTCCAAAATCTGGCTGAATTACCCCAGAAATCTGGGGTACAGGGAAATCGTCTTATCAACGCTGGGCGGTTTTCAATCGTTCGTGTTTTGTGGACAGATCTGGCGCGGGAGGGAAAAAGGAAACCTGGGGAAGGCCTGCTGTTTCGCTTCCTTGCAGCCGGGGAGTGGCCGAGCTGAATATGGCGACGGGAGCTGTCAGCGAGAGTGTGCATGAGCCACAGTTGGAGATGGGTGCACTGCTGCTCCGTACTCCTCAGCAAATGAACGGCGCGAATATTGCACTCTTTGGGTACAGATCAGTGCTCTGCAACGTACTCGCGAAACCCTACGCGGGGAACGAGCCCAGTTGATTGGACACTCCGTACCCCATTGTTCCTGCTTTAAGCTTAACCCACGTGGCTGTAGCAGCGTTGTGGCTAAAACTTGACCACCCAGCAGATGCCATCATCATCTGTCATCCACCCATTTCATCTCCAAAAAAAAAAGCTCCATCACAATCTTGGCCACATTTCCCCCGCACTCGGCGCTACCTACATTCGCAGGCTCCGGAGCTAGGCCCTTGAGCCAAATTTGGTTTGATGAGAGTTGCCAGAGTCAGAAGACCTGGCTGCTAGGCTGCACAGAGAGTCAGAGACTCAGCAAGCGAGTACAGGTCCGCTTGGTGCTCCGTCAGGATCCATCCCTTCACAGCAGCAATGCTCCAACATGGCAACACAATGGCGTCGCCTCATCTCCACCGTGCGCGTCCATATTGCCGAGCCGGCCAATCCTTTCCCCCGTCATCGGCGGAGGGCCCAGCTCAGATTGACGGCCCGGAGGCAGATGCCGCGAACCAAGGACCCCGAGAAGCCACTTGGTGGTCCGGATTAGATCGAATTTGCGGGGGAGGCGACACCCCCTGTTTGAGTCCCCACGACGAGGCCAAGCGAGACTAAGGACAAGGTTGGCAAAACTCGGACACACATGCTGGGGCGAGGGAAGTTGGCAACCAAACAATAGCTAGCTACCGTGAGGGGGACGACACATCTCGACTCGACAAAAGACTGGGGTTTAATCCCAAGACGGTAGACCGAGGGCCGACTCTTCCTGTCTGGCGCTGGCCTGTTTTGTTATTTGTAGTCCCTGCCTCCCTCCACTTGGAACGATCTTTATCTCAACAACCACAAGCATTTCTGAGCTTCAGCCTCCGTCTTCCATCAGCGAGCTCCACAGAAAGACTCGCCGACCGCCTGTTCGAGTTCCCTCACCCATCCTTTCCAGTCTCTTTCGCGGACCATCATGACTTCCTCCGACAAGGACCAGGAGAGGGGCGTCGATGAACAGTCCGAGCGGATGAAAGGTGCTGGCAACGGCACCATCCACGATGCCGCCGGACATGGTCGCATGGCCACTGATGCGTGAGTTGAATGAGTCTGTCTCATGGCAACCCCAAGCTTAACCAGGTCTTCAGCTATGGCAACTCCCTCGTCCACTTCGACCCGGCTGCCGAGCGCCGTCTACGCTGGAAGATGGACTTGATGACTGTCCCAACGGTCGCTATTTTGTATCTCTTCTGCTTCATCGACCGTGCAAATATCGGTGAGTCAATTCACCTCATCTTGCTTGGACAGAGTCTGACTGGACAGGCAACGCCCGTATCGCCGGATTGACCGAGGACCTGAAGCTCCAGGGCTACGACTACAACAAGATCCTCTCCGTCTTCTACATTTCCTACATCATTTTCGAGATCCCCGCTACCGTCACCTGCAAGTGGATGGGCCCCGGCTGGTTCCTCCCGCTCACATCTCTCCTCTTTGGCATCGTCAGTATCGCTACCGCTTTCGTCAAGACCCAGGCCGCCATCTGTGGTGTACGATTCTTGCTGGGCATCTTCGAGGCCGGCATGCTCCCTGGTATTGCCTACTACCTGTCTCGCTGGTACAAGCGCGCCGAGTTGACCTTCCGCCTATCGCTCTACATGGTCATGGCTCCTCTTGCCGGTGCTTTCGGCGGTCTCCTGGCTAGCGCTATCCTCAAGCTTGACAGCGTCGGTCATCTTAAGCAGTGGCGCATGATCTTTGTCATCGAAGGCATCCTCACCGTCGGCCTCAGCCTTATTGCTTTCTTCACCCTCACCGACCGACCTGAGACGGCTTGGTGGCTCACACAGGAGGAGAAGGAGCTGTGCATCGCCAGAGTCAAATCGGAGCGTCTCGCCCAGACCGAAGTCGTCGATGGCATCGACCGAACCAAGCTCTGGCGCGGTGTCTCTAACCCAATCACTCTCCAGATTGCCCTCATCTTCCTCTTCAACAACATCACCGTCCAGGGCCTTGCCTTCTTCCTCCCGACCATCGTTGGCACTATCTACCCCAACTACAGCACCGTTCAGAAGCAGCTGCATAGTGTACCGCCATATGCCGTTGGTGCTGTCTTTGCCGTGGCCTTCCCTGCTCTGAGTTGGTATCTCGACAAGCGCCAAATTTTCATCATCCTCTCCGCCCCTACGGTCATTATCGGATATGCCATGTTTCTGGGCTCCAAGATTCCCGAGGTTCGATACGGTGCTTGTTTCATGATTTCGAGTACCTGCATGGTGCTGGGTACCATGACGAATGCTCATATTAGCGCCAACGTCGTGAGTGATACTGCGCGAAGCAGTGCCATCGGCCTCAACGTAAGTTTTAGAGCTCCTGTTTAATCTTTGAATGAACGCTTACACACTGCAGGTGATGTTTGGCAATATCGGTGGCCTCGTCGCTACCTGGTCCTACCTCGTCAAGGACGCGCCGAATTTCCCCATCGGCAACAGTCTTAACTTGGCCTGCGGATGTCTGATCTTCATCCTGAGCATTGGAGGCTACTTCTGGATGCAGTGGGACAACAGACGGCGAGACCAGCGAGACGTGGAGCAGGAGTTGGCAGGATTGACTCCAGAGCAGATTGCGGATCTGGACTGGAAGCATCCCGGACACAGGTGGAGGCTGTGAGCACAAAGCACGAAATTGCGACAAGTTTGGTGGAGGCTCCTTTGAGCCTATGTCTCTGGTATCTTGGATAAGGCCGGCGGATTATTTCCGAATCATGAATACATTCATCCCACGATCCCATCGTTTCTCAGACTGCTTGTGTTCGTCTTCTATGCACTCATGAGGGCCAGCCTCTTTCAAGCATTATCATACACCCAACGACATGATCCTGTTCAGATACATGGGTGAATACATGAGATTATCCGTAGAACTCATCACACAGCTTAGCCAGCTCCTCATCCGTCATCAACCCCTCATCCATCTGACGTCCCATATCGTGCCAGTAGTAAGTATCCTCCCTGTTCATGTTCTTGGCCGGGTTCGGGCAAATCCGGCCGGGGAGGAGTCCAAGCCCATCTTGGTTCAGAGATTCGGGTTCGGGGTGGCCTCGTTCCTGCGGCGGCTTCGTGAGGACAGGCTGGCGAGTACCTGGAGCCTGCTGCAGTTCAGGGGCGACGTTTGGATGAAGCTGGTTCGGCGGAGTGGTCTTCTGAGCTTGAGCGGCAGGCTTTGCGGTCTTCTTCGCCCGAGATTTCTTGGCCGCAGGGGCTGGCGGCTTGGGTGGGAGGCTGCTCGGAGCTTCCTTTGCAGGTCTCTTGGCCGGTATCTTCTGAGCAGGAGGAGCGATAGGGGTCTCATTGGCAGGCGCTTTGTCGCCGGCGGCCTTTGGCTTGGCCATGGTGTTTTGATGCGGGTTTGCTTGGCGAGGTTCAAATGAGACTAAACACCAGCACTGTCAGCCAACGCACCGCAACGTCCATTCAAATCACCGCTCACGGGTCTTGTTCGCCTTTGACGACGACTTGCACACGGCGCGATAGAAAGGATCTGTCGGTTGTGACTTCTTTCCTCGTTGTCTGAACCAGCAGAGCGACGAGGATATGCGTGTGCTTGGTTGGAGCAGGAGAGTGAAAACGCGATGAAGAAAGAGGAGAGGGGATGTTGGAAAGAGGGTAAAGGTGAAGCTGGGAGATGAATGAGGGCATTGTTTTGTGAGTCAATGGTGGTAAATAGTTGGGATACACAATAGATGAAGCTCAATGAGGATATTGACAGTGACAGACAGATTTAGGGGTTGGAAACCTTTATTTGTAGGAATGGAATCATGAGTGAAGTGTGCATTATATGCCAATTTTACATTGTGTTTATTATTGGAGCGATCTCATGAGAAGCCATGTAGCCTGTAAATGGTATCTAGTGCCATGTATTGCTGTTGATTTCACCCATGTACTACCGTGATATATTCCGTGATGTATTCACGTACTATGCTGCCAAACAACAACGCATTTCCACTCGTACTCCGGCTACAATACAAAACACATCTGGTCATCTTTGCTCTGCTATAGACTCTCGCCTGAGTCACTATCGTGGGTAGTGTCGTCTGCTTCTGTAACATCCTCCTCGCCATAGCCAGCCACATCTTCAATCAATCGAACCTCCTCATTGAACTGCACATGTTCTTCCCCTTGACTCAAGCTGTTGCTCACTTGCCTGTGCGATACTGTGCCTCCAACTTGCTCATGAACAACTGCAGGCGACAGTGCTTTCTGGTGCAAGCTCTCCAGCATACTCGTCCGCTTCAGCATCGACTTCCTGCCGCCGACAAAAGAACTGGCCTTTCTGCCAACATCTATTTCGGCAACAACCGGGCTGTTGCTTCTTTGCAAAGGACCGAACAGCCAGGTAGCGTCGCAGTCTTTGAGCCTGCTGCATGTTAGATGCCCGTCTCGCAGTGTGGGGAAGCTCGTACCAGTTCAGCGACTCTGGAGACGCCTCTTTTGGGATATGCTTCTTCTTAATCCATGTTCTCCACAGTGCGTTTTCCAGCCTGTTGCCGTTGTAAAAGTCTTGTCCGTTAGACTTGAGAAATACCCACGTGGACCAGATATCCTCCTCTTGCCAGTCATATGAAAGAAAGTCAACTTCAAACTTCCCGCCCAGGGGACCCCTGTCGTAAATATACCGGCAAGATTTGCCGCATCGCCCGGTTCAGCTACACGACCTGAGATCCCTGGGCGGAAAGTTCAAACTTTCCGCCCAGGGGTCCCCTGCAAGATTTGCCGCATCGCCCGTTCAGAGCTCTCTCAGCTCCGGGGTATTCTTCTATTCTTCGTAATGTACAAATTGGTACAGAATTTACTGTTACATCATAGCGCGTCCCATCTCTCTTGTATCTCCGATGTGATGGGCCATCCCATGTGTTCAGCAACAGCCTCTCATGCACACCCTTTCCCTGCGGTAAGCTTTGTGACCTCGGTGAGTGCTACAGCTAACAGCAATAAGACTGCGGTCGAGAGGTTGGAGGAACCAAATAGCAGTTGTATAAGGCATTCAAATGCTACTTCATATAGAACACGACCAATCTCAGCGCAAGTCTCGTGGTTAGAATAAGCATCTCTTCTCTTCATCTTCGTATCTCCAAAGCGAGTTCAATTATCTCAATCTGCATTTTGAACCTCGCTCTGTCAGTTGCTGGAACAGAAAATATATCGCCAGGTACTCTGACTAAAGAACCCGAGGCTGCACGGAGGGACACGCCGAGCTAGCGAAGAGTTCAGGCTCTTTCATTTCGATATGAATATAATTGATGCTATAATATTGAATGATTTCATGGCATCGCGTGATGGCCGCATGTGCTTGCTCCCACTGCGTCGAGTCCTTCTGGACCGAGATGAAGAAGGTGACAGGAGGATTAAACCCCTCGCCGATACCGGAACTATTTCGATCTTTCCCTCTCCACGCTTCTTCTCTCCCCTTCCATTGTCAAACGGGTCGAGGTATTCAGGACCATGTCGAACTATTTTAGGCCTACAAGACATGTGAGAGAAACCAGTATCGGAAAATTGGGGCAACTATCGTGTTCATCTATTGTCAAACTTGCTGCTTTTATGTGAGGTGTAGCCTTTCAAGCCTAGGGCTGCACGCATGCCGCCTTGTAGTCATTGACTACACCAATATTTGGCGTGCGATCATCGCCTAAGCAAAGCAACATTAGGCAAAAGTGGTCATTGTGATGATTTGTTGGTCGTTGTGTTGGTTGGCGGGCTGATCATGCTTAGATTCAATGGCTTGCAACTGTTGATGGATGAGAATAGTCTTATGGCTTACATGTCGAACCATCTCCAATAACATCACAACACAGGTTCTTTCCTTTTCATATCTCACGTCCTTTCCTGTTTTTCTCCCATATAAAGTTTCATGTTCGGTTTCTAAAGTCACCTTTTAGATAGGCCCAAGTCACACAGTTGACAGTAACGCAGCAGTTAAAACACAACAAAGGCATTATATACTACTGACTCTCTCCATTGCCAGCTATCTGATTTAATCCCTTCACTATAAGCCTCAGCTCTTCAATCCTGAGCAATATATATGCTAAAATACTGTTGAACAATACACGATGGCCACTATGGTAATCTCCAGCTTGGTTCTCCTACCAGCCAACACAACCCACAACACCATGATCAATATCGGTCCCGGATGGAATGGCGTCCTCCGAACCTCCTCTCGCACAACCACTTCAACCAGGTCAAACAAGACCTTGGAAGAAATGGCCCAAGGGAGCCAAACCCCAGGAGCTTCCTGTGACCTTTATGCCGGCCGCGCTTAGGGAGTCGTGCTGCTCCCTCACGTGCTGCGGCTCTGGTTGTGGGAGTCTCTTGCAACCGAAGATGGCAAGATGAACCCTTTGGGGAGCCCTCAGAGGCATTGTTGCCGAAATCAAACCATCGAGCCTCAAGATGGCGGCCTCTGGTTCCAAGGGCTGTTGTTATATGTAAAACTCGCCAATTTTCGTATCCACACCTTCTATTCTTTCTCTTTCAACGTAACAAAGACTTGTTGCTTCTTGAAAAGCGTCGTCCTTCTTGTTCAACACCCCTTCCAAAGCTGTCGCCTTCGCTCTCGGCAGGATCAACCTCATTTAGACAAAGAGGAGTCTCCCAAGTCGCTCGAGGGTGTAGGCTGCTGCCACAGGTGACGAGTTGACCTTTCGCAATTTCTTTAGCCAACTCGCCCCAAGGAACCCGTTCAACCTCAACAGGTCTTTCTTTCCCAAGTTCCACGGAGTTTGTCGATATATATAGGTAGTTTCTGTACAAGGAGCACAGCAGCACTTGCTGCCACAGCTTCTGTTGCCCCATCCTCCAGAGGAAGATTCCACTTTGTAACAGCAGGTCACGGCCTTCTTGATCTTCAAGGCTAAGTTGCCAAGAATATCCATTTCCTCCTTGATGAGCTGGTAGGGACCATTCTTCCAGCCCGTTCCATTCGAACAGGCCAGTCCTCTTGGGTCTCACAAGACCTCATTTATTGTCGTTTCCATCTATGTTGCTGTTTCCCGATGCGTCGGGTATATATAGGTCGTATGTGTGTTCAGATGTTGCGTGTGCCTGTACGCATGTGTATGGAGTCGTTTGTGTCGCTCAGGTATAGGAACGCAATATGTGCAACGAAATATGAAGGTGATCAGTCGTCCATCTGGGGTTAAAGGCTTTACTTATAGTGCTAGAGGACTATAGAGAAACTTTATGAGATAACAAAGCATTCTGAATAAGGACGCATCTCTTAAAGAAGCTTTCAGGGGCATCGCGACACCGCAGCTGCGGTTGAGCGAAACGCAGTTGAGACGCAATGCGCTGCACACGACACTGGTGCATATTCTTCGAATCTTGAGCTTAAATACTGGCCTTGAAGACTTTTCATTACCAAAGAGCTTGCCTATTTTGGAGATAATGTTGAGGAGGGGCTCTGCTGAAGCTTATAACTGACGACGCCGAAAGCTAAAGGCGCAATCCACGGAGGCAGACGTATGAAGAGCATGACCATGACACACGATTCTAGACATCATCGAATACGTGTTTATGGGCATTTCAGGTTTGCGTTCTGCAAGCTTCAATACTGGCTGATGTACGTATGGGAAGATTCTGGCTCGCATAAAACTCCCCTGACCAGATGTCTTCGCTTGTGCCGCCGTCTAAGTGGGATTCCTGCCGTACTCTACAGCAATCTAGCCAATAAATCATCCGTGTCAGCATCAATTCGAACAGCCCCAAGAAGCGAGGTCCAGCTCGAGTCTCAATACCAGTAGCTCATTTGTGTTTGTGTCATGCCAAATTCTTCCCAGTGGCTCCGTGCTGCTGCCGCTTTCCACAGCCTCCAGATGAGAAACTATCACCAACCATCTTAAGAGCCCGGCCAAATTAGCTTTAGTGACTATCAAGGCTCCATAGATACATGCATTCCTTTCCCCCAACCTCCTTCCTTGGCCTCCAAAGAACAGCCCATGCTGGTCGATCTAGACTACTGGATAGACTGCCGCCCATGGTGTACACCTTCGCGACCCAGATAATTACTTCTCCTACTGCATGCACGAAGTCCGGCTCTCAGAGTGGTGACCCAGGGGGAAATCTGGCTTAACTCGCCACTGGATCAGAAAGAGGAGACTGCGAGCCCAGTGTCTTGCCAGAGTTACAGCGAGGGACGTTCATCATGTCAAGTTTATCATCACAGCTATGGACATCAAGATTCAAAGTCGGACTTTCTACATAACCTATGCTTCCCTGAGATTAACGAGGACCCCAGACCAACGCAATGCACTGGCACCGGAGCCCATACGCGGTGATGACTGGTCCGATAATCTGATGCCCGGGTGAAAATTTGGCAAACGTGCCCTGAGGTGGGTTTGGGCTGAGAGAATATGACGTATGTATAATGTTGACCGCGTGCCTGGACTACCGAGAGACACATATATTTGTGACTTGGTGCTTGGATATGTTACCCTAGTGAGGGTATGTGTGACTGAAGGTCAATATTCAGCGGAGAGTCTCGTCCAAGCTGCTTGCGGGATGTCAATAGACGGAAAGACACGAATCATACAAGTGGAATCGGACGGGACGTAGAGCCTGTTCCTTTGTCTTGCGGTCTGTTGTTCGAAAAACCAGCTGTGTCTCAGACCTTCGGGCGAAGAACAAGGCCCATATGAGAATAAAATGGACCATACCAAGCAGGTTACATGTATTGTAGACTGCACGTATCGTGGCCCCCTTTTGATATCATTCAACTGACTAAATTCTGGCTAGAAGGTTCAATCCATATTAGCTATTGCACATGCATTAGCAGCTGTAGTACATGCATTGATAGCCGCCCAGGTCTCCCAGTCCGAGCCAGACGTAGAACCAGTAGTTATAGGTTGTGAACTTCTCCGCTCTGTAACGCATATTTAGCTGGTGCGAATCTTCCTAAGAGATCAATCCTGACCGACGTTCCCGCTACCCACGACTTGATGATGTGTCTTCCAAGCTGAGTCCAGAGGGGAGCTCTCCGTTCCTATAGTGTTGCTCTAGTTGATGTCACCCACGACGAATTGCGTAAGGCATACAGAGCAGAAACCTTCTACTACTTCCCATTATTTCTCGAACGCCGCGGCCACGGCAGTACGTAAAGCATGGCACGGGCTAGGGGACTTAGCAGCTACTGTCGCAAAAAGCTTATGTGTATGCTCTCATCCAAGAGGACTGAAGTCAAAGGCCTGGTGCCGGCAAGTTGTAAGAGGTCCCAGCTC
>JABCKW010000357.1:0-28059 GCA_014824385.1 Fusarium cyanostomum | reverse complement strand
CGGCATTTGTTACGTGACGGAATGCTACTTCGTTGCAATCCACGCTGTGGAGATGGCAACCACTTGTTGGGTTGCTGCCTCTAAAGAGCCTAGCTACTGCTGTGTTCCTCTAACCAAGGCCACAGCTAGACCTTTTGGTGCAACGGGCTAAGCGTTGTATCCACCCTTTTGCACCGAGCGATACATAACACCTCTACCCCTAACCTAATAGGTATAATTATTTTTAACTATAGTACTACTGCCTTTACCCCTAACCTAATGGGTATTATATTAACTAACCTTTACTCTCTTAAAGGCACGATTGTTCTTTAACCACGGCAATAATACTACTGCCTCTGCCCCTAACCTAATAGGTACGATTGTTCTTTAATCCCGACTGCGGTTCTGCTGCCTCTGCCCCTGGCCTAATAGGTACGATCGTTCTTCGACCCCTACTGCGGTACAACTGCCTCTGCCCCGGATGGGTATGATCATTGCTTGATCCCAACTGTGGTATGAGAGCCTCTGCCCCTGATGAACCGCTTAGAGATCTAGCCTCTAATAGCCTTTTAGGAGGACCGCCCTGCAATGACTTTAATCTTTATGGGCACGATCGTTGTTCAGCCACTTATTGTGTAAGCATTGGGTTATGGTGCTTGAAATGTGGAAAGATTGTGTTCTTTGTTATTGTGGAAGCACCTTGCCTTTGAGAGAGAAAAGGGCAATTTACATAGGTCGATGCGCAGCTCTTATGGGACGAGAGCGATAGAAAACAAAGGCGTTGCTTAAGCCCAGTTGTTCGCCCGTATCATAGCTACTCTTAGTAATGGATACCAGCCACATTCTTGTCGATATTTTTTAGCGTAAATAGATAACCGCGCGGCGCATATCAACGGCCTCGGCATTTCGACGTTCAATGCCATCAAACTTTTTTACTTAGATAGCGTCAACGAAGAGACCTTCAACGATATCATGTCTGTGCAAGACTATATATTTGATCTTGGATCTTACCACCGTCTCGTCACCACGCGCAACAACGACAGCCAAACCTGGTTTGACCGTGGGCTGATTTGGGCTTACGCATTCAACCATGAAGAATCAGCTTCCTGCTTTGAACGGGCTATTGAGTCCGATGCCAACTGCACTATGGCTTACTGGGGCCTCGCATATTGCATCGGTCCCAACTACAACAAACCGTGGGGCTTCTTCGACGAGAAAGATCTTGCAGCGGTGGTTGATCGCGGCCACCGAGCTGCCAAGCTTGCTGCAGCGAACCTAGAGGGCACCACGCCAGTTGAGCGAGCTCTTGTCAAGGCTGTCCAGCACCGGTACCCGGCGGGATGGGCCCCAGGAGCTGAAGCGTGTGGCCACTGGAATCAGGGCTTTGCAGATGCCATGGAAGAAGTATACAAAGAGTTCTCCAATGACCTCGACGTAATCACCATCTACGTTGACGCCGTTATGAACCTGAACCCATGGAACATGTGGGACTTGCGGACTGGGAAACCTACCGAGGGAGCACGAACGATGGACATGAAGACGCTCCTTGATCGTGCGTTGACTCTAGAGGGAGCACTGCAGCATCCTGGCTTATTGCACATGTACACCCACCTCATGGAAATGTCGCCGTCTCCCGAGTCTGCACTTCCTGTCGCCGACCATCTTCGCGGTCTTGTTCCTGATGGGGGTCACCTACATCACATGCCGACTCATCTTGACGTGCTATGTGGCCAATACGACCAAGCCATCGCCTCGAATTCCGACGCAATCGTTGCCGACGAAAAGTTCCTCTCCAAGGCTGGACCTTTAAACTTCTACACCCTCTATCGAGCCCATGACTACCATTTCCGCGTTTACGCGGCCATGTTCGCCGGGCAGTCCAAAGTGGCTCTGGAGACTGCCGAGAGATTGGAATCTTCTATGCCCAAGAACCTTCTCCAAGTTGAATCCCCTCCTATGGCCGACTGGCTGGAGGCTTTCTTGACAGTGCGTGCTCATGTCTTGATCCGATTTGGGCGCTGGGACGATCTTATCAACCTGGAACTACCAGACGATCAAGAGCTATACAGCATGACCACGGCAATTACCCATTATGCAAAAGGAGTTGCTTTTGCGGCATCAGGACGGGTCGAAGAGGCAGAGAGCCAACGTCGCCTCTTCAATAACGCTGTAAAGCAAGTCCGGCCATCGCGCACTCTTTTCAACAACAAATGCTCGGACATCCTCAAGGTAGCAGAAGCGATGCTGGATGGGGAACTAGAATACCGACTGGGAAATTTCGACGCTGCATACGAGCACTTGCGCGAGGCGATCCGTCGGGAGGATAATCTCCCCTACGACGAGCCATGGGGATGGATGCAGCCTACTCGACATGTGTATGGCGCGCTCCTACTCGAACAAGGCCATGTCGAGCACGCTCTCGAGGTTTATATGGCCGACTTGGGAATGACAGATGCTCTTCCTCGGGCGTCACGGCACGAAAATAACGTGTGGGCTATACTCGGGGCTCATGAGTGTCTCTTGAAGCTAGGTCGAGTTACGGAAGCGAAGGAGATTGAAGGAAAACTATCAGCTGCAATTGCGGCGGCAGATGTTCCGGTTCATTCTTCTTGCTTCTGCCGGCTGGAAGTTTAGTTTTAATAAATCGCGCATGCAGGGCTTGGGCACAAACAAGATGCTTCCAGACTGAACAACTAAGAAAGACTTTATTAAATATATATGATTTATCCCATAGCTTAAAGCCAAACGGTCAAACAATCGCAATCGGCGTGACCAGCACGCCAAATGCTATAGGCCAACAAATAGCAAACCTATCCGGAGACAAAGACAATCATGCCAACTCAGACAGTCCCCAAAATTACTTCGTTTGTTTGCCTTTGAAATCTTCCCTTAGATCCTTGCTTCCCTTAAAACATGGCGAACGCCCTGACACTTAGCAGTGTGTTGAATACTGGTTTGTCTCTTCACAGATATGAAGCTGCTGGCTGTATGGATCTGTTTGGATCTCAATCAAATTTCTGTCTGAATCAATCCAGTCGTGGAAAGTTATATAAAGCTCACCCATCTCACGTTGGCACATTCCATCTCTCGGCTTTTCAGCTCTATCTCTCTATTACGCTTCGAGTGAATCCAGAACTCTTCATTGTTCACATCCACTTCACTTTCTATCGGCATGACTAGCTCAGCAGCCGACAGAGTTTTCCACATCGTGGAACTGGCACAGCAGATCATCCATCATCTGGAAGCTGGAGACCTCTTCAAAGCCTTGCCAATCACTAAAGCTCTATGGGAAAGTAAAGAGCCTGCTTATGTCTGGCGAGAGCACATCAAGAGCCTGGGGTATTCAGATGCAACCATCGATTGGTACACCTGTCATCCACGAGAGGTCTATCTTCATCTCTCGTACACAATCGACGCCATCAACCAGAGGGTTACGCCAGCATGTCGCCTGAGATGTATCAGTGAGGAGGATTCGTTCGACCTTTTGATTCAGGAAACCCCAACCGGAATTCCTTTGATATTCCGCTCGTATGACGCAGGCCATACAAACATCTACGTGTTAGCTCATGGAAAGCTGCAACTTTTGCACGCCAACACAACCATGGAACCCGAAGGGACTCTAGCCGATGATACCTGCATTGCAGGCTTCGAAGACCACACGATGGTTATTCGTCATATCAAAGACTGGTCGTTGTCAGGCCGCCTTGAGAATACTGTCGATACGCATTCGAACAGAAAAGGCGTCTGCTGGTCACTATACAATCACTACGTGCTGTTCATCCGCAATATTAAAGGGCCTGGAAAGCACATCAAGATGATCGTCGAGGTTTGGGATACAGAAGGCTCCAAGCGTGGAGAGCTAGTCCATCCCGAGAAAGGAGATTGCTGGCACTTAGGAGAAGATCTGGTAATTACCAGGGGCAAGAAGATCCTCAAAACCTGGAACCTCGAGACTCTCCAATGCACGTACGAGTACATCATGCCAGATGAAACCTACAGAGCAGGGTGGTCCCTGAGCGAAGTCGACGGCATCGTTTGCCTCCACAACTCAGATCCTGACGTGAAACCAAAGGCTTGGCCAATCGACGGAATTCAGGCTTCTAAAGCCAAGATCTCGGAAGTGCTGGCGCAAGACCTGAGCTGGTGCGAATTCTCGGATGGCACTCTGGTCAGCTGGAATCCCATGAATACGGGATTCAAGATTCGCAATCACAAGGGAAAGCTGCTAAAGTTTATTAAGGGCAAGGGCTTTCATCGTGGTATCGAAATGGAGGTCGATATCCTCTACGACCGGTTCATCATGAATATTTTGTATTCGGAGGTCCAAGACGCGAAGCTGGTCATCTGGTCGAAAACCGGCAAAAAGCTCATCCAGCAGCCTCTACGAAACCAGGGCAGACCTTACAGCTGGTCTGTTGACATCTTTGGACGTTTGATATTTGTCTACGGGAAAATACCGTGTTGGGAGGTGTTGGAGATTTTTGACTTTTGCAACCGCGAATTGCCTATCGATGGAGGTCAGACCTAGGGTTAGCGGCTTGCTTTAGAAAAGTGAAGGGCCCTTCGCTAGGGTATTACATGGACTCACAGAAAGCTGAGACGTGGATAGTAGCATATGTCTCTGAGAGTGGTGTCCGTCGTCTATGGATAATGGTGCGTCAAGGGTTCTTACTAGATCATAGATAAATTGAGGATGATCTAGCTGTCACCAACCAGGCTTCTATTGTTCTAACCCTTTCGTGCCAGGATCGGGACGAGAAACCTTCGTCCTGTCACTGTCTCTAGGAAAGGCAGAATCACAGACACACGAACGGACACTATAGTTTCATTTGTTTTTGACATTACTTTCTATAAGCTATTATATTATGTGCCAGGAGATGTTTACATCACAATCTCACATCATATTCCAATGGACTTGATGAGGGCATGTTACCATTACGGCCTTCATCAGGACTTTTTGTTGCACGCAGCCATCCCCCATTGTTGCCAGTTGGTATACCCATAACATCATAAAACGCCTTGCTTCCCGACAGACGTTCTGACAACTCCTTATCAACTGCATGCTAGCGATTATAATATCAAGAAAAGAGAACATAAATATTTCGAGCCTAGACGCTCTCCTTGTTAGCGCCACTGGCGACGCTATCTCGCCGGGCCACACAAGCCGCGAGAGCTTCAGTGTTCTGGGCTTCCTTCTCCTCTTCCTCCTCGGATGAAGCAGGACGAGCACCCATAGGCGGGCCGGTAGGGGCGTAGGCACTCTTCGCTCGGATCTTGCCGCCGTACTTGTAGAAGATGAAGGGAATCGGGGCGAGAACTGCGGCGACGCAGCCCAAAAGGGTGGCAGCCCACTGGATACCCATGCCCTGGAACATCTGGCGAGCAAAAAGAGGGAATCCAGCACCGCAGAGGGACCGCAGGAAGGTGTTGCCAGCGATGGCTGAGGCGGCAAACATGAGATAGGCGTCGACGAGGTAGTTGAGAGACTGGAGGAAGATGGACATGAGACCGAAGCCAGTGAACAGGCCGCTGAGGGCGGGGACGATCCAGTGGACGCTGCGGGTGTATCCAGTCCTGACAATTGTTAGAAAATGGAGTTCAGCGAAAAAGGGCAGGGGAGACTTACCATCCAAACCAGAAGATACCGATAGCAAAGGAGACACCGCCAGCCATGACGTTAGGCAGTCGCCATTCAGGAATAGGAATGCCGTTGTTGGCAGCAAGCTTGCGGAGGTACCAGGGCTGCTGGGCAATGACAGTACCACCAGCAATGAGCTGACCACAAATCATGCCAAAGAATGCCAAACCAGACTCGCCCATGTTGAAGCCATGAACACCAACAAAGACGAGAGGGTAGGCGGTAAGGAAGAGGTAGAGCAGGCCGTAGATGAAGCTCATGTAGATGGAGAGGAGCAAGATGATGGGTTCAGTAAAGAGCAGGCGCAGAGGTCGGGAAAAGTTCTTCTGGACGAGCTCCTTGAAGTCAACCTCGATTTCCTCCTGCTTGGCGTGGATGCCCCAGTTCTTGGTGCGGCGTCGCAACTCGGCAGCCTTCTGGATGAGAATGACAGGGGGGTACGTCTCCTCGAGGAAAATGCAGTCGAGGATCAAAGCAACAAAGCCCATGATGGAGACGAGATACTCGGTCCAGCGCCATCCAAGGTCAGACTGAACGATATAGCCACCAATGAAAGGAGCCAGCAAGGGACCAGTGAAAACAGCCATCGAGAAGAGAGTAATGGCCGTGCCTCGAGTACGGTTGTCAAACATATCGGAGAAGACGGCGGCGACGACAGCGAGAGGACAGGCGCCAAAGAAACCACTGAAGAAACGGCAGAGGAGGATGGTCTGGATATCCTTGCCGGTGGCGCAGCCAATGGAAAAGACGGAGAAACCAAACATGGAGATAAGAAGAGGGAGACGGCGACCGCGCAGCTCAGAGAGAGGAGCCCAGAGTGAAGGTCCGAAAGCAAAGCCTAGAACGTAAAATGTCGTCCCCAGCAGACCGACCTCATTGTCAACGTTGTATTCCTTGGAGACAACCGCAGTAGCGGCGGAGAAGATGGACGAGGTGAAGGCGGATGTCATGGTGGTAAAGCCCAGAACGGCGGCGGTGATGAGCTTCTTCCTCAACGGCCAATTCTGCGAGTGCATGGGATCGTCAGGCCCATCAAACTCGACGACATACTCCTCCTGATCCGGCAACGGAGGCGGATACGGCTTGCCAGCTCCAAATGCCGGTAGAGGTCGGCGCGATGCGCGGGAAGCCTTTCGGGAGCGAATGCTACCACCGACGGTGGCATTGTGCTGACTGCGGGCTGTCGCGATTCGGCTGAGCGCGGTGGGATGGCGCTCGATGTCGTTTTGAGTCGAGATGCGGCTGATGGTGTTGTAGTTTTGACCGAGGGAATTGCTTCGTCGTCGGGCTGATGTGGTAGATGAGGAGGAAGAGACGGTGGAGGCGGAGAGGACGCGCTCAATCTCGGCGCTGTCACGCTGTTGATATCGCTGGGGAGAGGCGGCGCGCTCAGCGTCCATCAGCTCCTTGTCGACGATGTCCATAGGCATCGTTGCGGTGGTTGTAGAGCAGTGCTGTATCCGCAGATGTGTATGAACCACTTGCTCTCAATTATAAGTGTATGAGATGAGAGCCAGGAATTGGCTGTATATAATGGCGTGAAGGACAATGATCGGGTATGAGTCAACGATGGAAGAAAGAGGCCTCGAGTTGGTGCGAAGGCGGTAGTAAAGTATAATAACGCTGAACGAAGGGGCGCAAGGTTGGTGATGCTAAGCTGCAGCTATGACGCTATACCCGAAGCCGGTCGCACTCTCTAGGGATAAGACTCGCGAAAATCCTAGGAAATCGGCCGACGCTAGAGTAAGACACGGAGGACGAGCCAAAGAAGGGCGCCGTTTGCAGATAGTTGAAGTCGTACGGAGATGGAATTCGGAAATGCGGCACTGCTTCGCTGTAAAGACACGCTGAATTACTTTTGACCTGGAGGAATATGGCTGTTAGATATGACAATGGGGTGATGCCATCTATAAGTAAGGCCAAGGTCTAGAAATGTCCAATTCTCCACGAGCCCACTTTGACCCAATCCCCCGTTCGGCGTCAACCTCGTCAACGCGAAGACCCGAAGCAGGCATGGAGGCAAGAATTAGCAAAAATCTCTGCTGTGGCGGCATTGCAAGCACTGCAGTCCACTGTGAGTCCGCCGTCTATCGAAAGGGATCCACCCACCCTTCGGCAGCCGTTCTCGGTGCCGTCGTCGCGTGTTTATCCAGGTTGCGAGGCCCACGAACCGCAGGGCCAAGAATTCAATATCCGGAGATGGGACTGCTATATCCGCTTGAGATCGTCTCATCCCGAGGCATGACGACGCTTCCAGTCAGCAGCACAGGGGACTGACTACGGCCATTCAGCCTCTCGGGCACATCATGACTCTTCAGGTTCTTATAGCGCCCGAGATCATGTCGAATCAGCACCTCGCTCTCGGCCGTACTTCACCACGGAGCCGAGTTCCGTGACAGCGTCTCCTCCTTCAACAATATTTACAAGCCAGTCTCCATTATTGGGCTCCAAAGTTCCAGGCCGCCTGATCAAAACCATCCAAGGCCCACCGCTCCCCTGGGGACATCTCCGTTTAAGCGTACGGAGTATCTAAAAATTCCTTGACAGCAGGGGTCAACTTTATCACGAACGTGCCTTTCATGCCCCTGAGCACATGTCGTCGCCCCTGACGAGAGCGGCCCTTTCCGCTGCGATTCGTACTCGCATTGACAGAATTTACGAGAATACTTTTAACTCCCATATTGGCTCATCTTTACGAACCTTGCGGAGTACCTTGAGTGCCTCGCACGATGGAATCATTAGGAAAGCCTGCGACGGGAGCCGCCGAGCGCGGTGCCGAAGCGGCCCCACTTTATTCTTGCTCCCTCCTCGCTCGGCCCTCTCCGCGCCTTCGGACGACGGCGATGCAAGGTGATGTAATTCCTTCGGCGTCGGTGACTAGCATGAGCCGACCTCTTTACTAGCTTTCTTTGCGGCTTTGACTCGTTCCTATTCCGTTCCTGTTCCTGTGAGGGAGCTTTTCCCACGAGCCGCGTTTTGCCTTGGTAAGCCGCGTTTTCTTGTCCAAGAGTTCTCTTTCTTTCATTCCATGCTTTGTTCCATGTCATGGAAAAGTCTCGATGTATCTAGGCACTCAAGACAAGGGAGAAGTTCTTCGGGTCATTCAGACGCCAAGTTTCAGAGATAACGGAACAGGATTGTTGATGTGTCATTTTATGACTCTAATTACCGTATCTACATGGCATGATATCTAGATTCTAGACAGGTATCATCGAACTCCCCAACCATCATCTAACAACGCCGTCGCTTCTTCCAGACTCAGCCCTGCCGTCTCAGGATAGATCCTCCACACCAAAAAGTATCCAACACCGCAGATGACCGCATACAGAACAAACGTCCAAGACGGACTCAGTAGGTCCATCAGCGGCAGAAATGTCAAGCCTACGACGAAATTCGCCGCCCAACACGTCCCAGTCGCTACTCCGCTACCCAGCGATCGAACCGCCAGCGGGAACAACTCGCTCTGCATCCACGGCACGTTGCCCAGACCCAATGCGTACGCTGCAACATATAGCATGATGCTCACGAGGATCGTCATGGCAGCTATTTCGTGCCCGGAGGTAGCAGGAGGATTCTTGCCGGCCTCCGACGGCTGGGCCAGCGTCAGGAACGAGAAGCCATGGGCCGACATCAAAAGACCTATGATCATGAATGGGATAGAATAGAGAAGCACTCTCCGTCGCCCGATGCGGTCCACGAGTCCCAACGCGACGACGGTGCCGAGGAAGTTGGTGACTGCTACCACCAACGAGGTAAGAGTTGGGCTCTCAAAGCCCACAACCGTAAAGATGGTTGCAGAGAAATACATGAGTGAATTCTGTCATATCGTCAGTAGCCATCCGTAGCATCACTCGTAGTATTGCCGAGCCACTTACAAAACCACACAGCTGCTGCAAGCCCTGGAGGAGACATGCAATAGCCAGCGCCCTGCGGTTTCTCCCTTCGCTGATCAGAGCCTGCCATCCGCCCAACCACTTCCATCGGCCGGATGTTTGGAGATCGCGCAGCCGTTGCGCCTCGTACTCTTCCCGCGCCTCCAGCTCAATCTCCCTGACGACCGCGTCGGCGGTATGTTGCGACGCACTGCCGTACACCCGCTGGACCACCGTCTTGGCTGCCACGGGCTTGCCGACCTTGACAAGCCACCGGGGCGTCTCGGGCATGAAGGCAACCAAACCGCCCTGCAAGATTGCAGGTAGAGCGCCGAGTCCAACCATCCACCGCCATCCCGTTTCTGCAGAGCCATAGGTTGCAAACACCCATCCAACAATGTACGCAATCACCTGGCCCAGCGTAATAAACATAATGTTGAGCGTGATCAACCGTCCACGATGCGCTGCGGGTGCCACCTCAGCGATGTATAACGGAACGACAAAGCTGGCGGCGCCGACTCCCGCACCGATGATGCACCGTCCAAAGACCATGGCTGGGACCGTAGAGCTCCATGCTTGGAGGAGGGCGCCAGCAACGAATAGAATGTCGGCGTAGAGAATGACACGCTTGCGGCCAAGACGGTCGGCGAGGACGGAAGAGAAGGGCGAGATAAGGAGTGCGAAGAGCGATGTCGAAGATGTAATAATCGACTTGTCCATGGACGTCAGTTCGCGGTTCGAGAGGGACGTGCCGATGGAGACAAGGGTAGCCGAGACGACGCCTGTGTCATCTGGGAATTGTATATCAGCACAACACTTGACATAATAGTTAGGGTCTTAGAGGCCTACATCCAAATAGCAAGCCGCTAATACCGGCAGCAAAGGTCAAGACCAGCACAAACATGGTAGGCCTATCGCTCCCCGTCTTGTCGGCCTCGGCGGAAGACCCTTCGGCGACATCATATTCGAGCTCATCGTCGTCGCGGCTGCCCGCAATCAGCGGCGCCTGGGGGCTATCCATTCTGTCGCTGTGGGCAGTGCCGTAGATGCCTTTACGATTGCCTCAGAACGATATCATGAAGCTGTGCTGCGTGATCATGAAAGGGGCCCGAGAAATGTCGTGGGGTCCTTATGATGGCAGATCAGTATCCCTGGTCACAGGGCTGGGGTATATCGGTCTTATGCCCGATTCGGTCCTGTTACTGGGAAACTTGATATTAAGTGGAACAGCAGCATAATTCTAAGTATATCTCTAAATTCGACAATTGTTCGATACTCCCAACATGTGTCGTGCGCCTCATAAGTTCATACGAATTCCAACCTACCTAGGTATTCATGCACTTTCAGCTCCGATGCGCCCCCTTATTTCACTAACCCCCAGTTCTTCAAAAAGTAATAACTATGCACAGCGGCTACACCAAGCGGCTGGAGCGCCCACGGCAACCGATGCTTGACATGTCTGCTCATTGACTTGGCCATGACAGTCTGCGGCGCTCCAGGCGTAAACATCCAATCCTGGAGCAACTCCCAGGTCAACTTCTGGACTGGGCCAACACGAGCATACATGACTTCTTCGAACTCCTGGATCGCCTTGTCCAGCGCTTCGTTATCCTTATCCGTTGCGCCGTTGATTGCCTTCGCAAGCAGCAATGCGTCGTCGAGAGCCTGGTTTACACCCTCGCCCGCATACGGCGTCATGAGATGCGCCGCATCACCGATGAGAGTCAGGCCCGGCTTGTGCGCCCATTTCTTGCCAACTGGAAGCATGTACAGCGATCGCGGGCTACATCGCCCATCTGACAGTTCCAGCGCCTGCTTGAGACGAGGGTCCCAGTCCTTGTACTCCGTGGTCAGTAGCGCTGGGATGGCCTCTTCGAGGTTTGCGGCGTCGTAGCCGCACCTCTCAGGCTTCATCCAGTCCGCGTCCTTTTGGACGTAGCTGCAATAGATACTCAAACTGCCGTCTCCCATCTGCTGGATGGACATGCGGTTGCCCTCTGCGCTAGCAAAGATGCTACCGCGGTTGACGAGCTTACAAAGTTCGGGGGCTCTATTCTCGGCGTCGGTAACTTCGAGCTCCTGGAAGGCCACGCCCGTGTATTCGGGTTGTAGGCTAGGATCGAGCTCTTTCCGGACCTTGCTCCAAGCTCCGTCTGCGCCCACGATGAGGTCGAAGCCGTCGGACGTACTGTGATCAAAGACAAGTGTGCAGCCCTCAACCTTCTTAAGGCGATGACCCCATTTGATCATGCCCTCGGGGAGCGAGCGGGATAGGATCTCACGAAGCTTGGAGCGGTCGATCTCGGGGCGTTCCTCAATCTTGTTGTAATTCCCCTCGGCGTTCCGAACCAGAAGATGTTCAAGGTTTCTGTCTACGATGGCCATATACTGTCCATCGTATCGAGCATGCTTGAGAAACTCGTCAAAGAGCTTTCCTTCTTTGAGGGCTGCAAGGCCGGTAGCTGTGTGCAAGTCTAGTGTGCCGCCTTGAGATCGGAAGTTGGGGTGAGATTCCCCTTCGAAAACGGTGACTTCAGTGCCGCCAAGATGAAGCAGCCTTGCCAGCATGCAGCCTACGGAATGTTAGTGATACGACTTGATGACTTGATAAAGATAATTTACCAGCTGGGCCAGCGCCGATAATTGCGACTTTGCGGTTACCCATTGCCGTATACTTGATCGAAGTCGGGTATCAGTACATGTAAAAGGGAGTAGAGGAGATTGAAATGACTTTGCACTCTATGGCAGGTTTGAGGTGGGAGGTGATGATGTCTCGATGTAGGCCATGATGGAGATTCCTTGGTATTTAAATAAATTGGCATGTCTCCGCCACGAGGCTGTTTGAGTTGTCGTTGCAGCTTACGCAGTGTACGGAGTAATTGGCTCTCAAACGGACTTGAGGAGTCTGGACAAATCCCCTGTCGGGTATCCCGGCATCTGGGTTCAGCCTGAACGTCTTATCATCACTGTAATCCGGCGTTCTCATTGTCAGCTCAACTCCGGTGTGCTCTACAGTCTGGAAACGAATACCACACGTTCCTATCCGCAATGTTGGCCAGTGCTAACACCTTGCCAGAAACCCCCTAGATGACGCCTCAGTTGGCATCTGTGGTCCTGTGATGGGGCAGAAGCTCGACGCCACGGCTCAGCTATGGGATGGCACACGACGATGGTGCGTGTGGCGATGCAGAAAGGCGTTTGCTAGCCTCTCAGCTCGAACAACTTACCATTCGTGGAAGCCGGTGATTGATTATGGCGGACTGGCGTAACCATCCATCCTTACCTAGGGTAGACATCCAAAGTTGTCTGGATGCCCACGAATGCCTCTCCAGAACGGAGGTTTGGAGGTTGTGGAAAATGCCGTCTCCGATTATGCGCAAGCCATAAGCGCGTTTCTAGTTTAAGTGCCGTATTCGAGTCGCATAATTTTATCTATTTGCCGGCTTCTTGCAGAAGATGTTTGGAAACATTGCTTTCTGTCTGCGACAACCCCTTGCAGCGGTTGTCATGCCAGCTTCGGGTCTTTCCAAGGCGGTATAGTCGTTCCCTCGCCGACAGGGTATGCAGCGATATCCATGTTGACTTGTCTTGGTGAGTAGGATCTAGGATCCAGGACCAGCAGTTCGAGCAGGACGGACGGTGCGCTGAGTTTGGGCTACGACATGGCGACATTCCAGGAGGGCAGATTTCTCGAATACTGTTTCTTCAGAGACGATGGTATAGCAAAGTCGTATAAACATGTCCATGTCGTCAAAAAAGACTCTTCGGCCCCAGAAACTTCCATTCAGAGGAAGATGCCAAGATACACGCCATGGTGGCACGTGCGGATGCAGGGGTTCACGAGATGGTCCACTGTACGTAGGTACGTGGGCTCTATTCTCAGCTACCACGAGCACTACCACTACCGTTACCACTCTACACGGCATCACCAGCATTTCAACATTCTCCCGCCATCCTCCTCCCTCCTTCATCGTCAGCCTCGACTCTCTTGCTGCGTCAACTGCTTCCACGGTTTCTTGCGCCGCCATCTTCTTCTGCCCTCGACGCCGAATTTGCGCGCTCTCTCAGCTCCTCTGTCGCTCGTTTTGATGATGCTTCTTGCCCCTCGACGGTCGCCCCCAAAACCCGATCATTAAGCGTAATCCTCCGTCCGAGCTCGACCTCCGTCCGCCTTGAGCAGAGGCTGCCAGTCCCTGTTGCCCGCCAACGACCACCAACAGCCACGTATACTGTTGTCGCGAAGATTCTACATTGGAAGAGCATCCAGGTCCGACAAAACCCGCCATGCAAGCTCCGTCTGGCTCCCAGCGCGCCTTTGCCCACCGTCGCTCGCCTGGCGCCGAGCCAGGGCCGCCACCAAATGTCCCCGTCCGCTCCATCTCCCCAGCGCTCCAAGCTCGAACTTCGACCGCTTCTACAAGATCTGTACAATCCAGCAGCTCGCGGAGAACGAATCGTGAAGTGAGTAGTCGCCTTACCCAAACTCTGACAACGTCGCCGAGCTTGTGCCCCTGCCGAGCCCTGCCCCCACGTCCATGCCCAATGGCAAGATGCTAACGCCCTCTGCGCTCGCCAGGGTTCCGGCAGCGGCTCCAATATGCCCCTATCGCAGATCGAAAAGAGCGTTACGCACCTCCTCGTCGCAACAAAACAGCTCCTCGAGACTCTGACGCAATGGTCGCGGGGCCAGGCTACCGACAGCCAGGTGTCGGACGTTTACGTGCGCCTGGGCTACGAATTCAACATGGCATGCCGCGCATTCACCGCCATCAACGTCGACACCTCCGATCTGGGAAACGTCCCTGACCTTTTGCGACACATACTCGAAGCGACCCTCAGCCAGGAGGCCAGCTCCGAGAGCTTGGAAAAGTACCTCCCCAGGATACGTGACATCATCATCAATCTGCTGCATGGCCTGAAACGCAAACAACAGAAGCTTCGTCAGAAACAGGCTCGGGATCGCGAGGGCCATGCACCGCCCGACAGGACGACCAGCGTTAGCACCGTCGGCAGCGGCCACAGTGGGCTTACAAACATGCTCGAGGAGGGTCTGGAGAATGGATTCCAGGACGAACCGCCACAAGTCGACTCTTCACCTCCTCCAAATATTGGCACCAGCCAGTCTCCTCCGCGCCGGTTCAATGCTCAACGTGAGCAATCTCGCACATCCATTGCATCAGAACAGTCGTCATTGTCTAGCAATACGATGCAGAGCATGCCTGTCGTACCACCCTATCCGGAGGCCAACAACACAATTCCCGCGGGACCCGTTGGCGGAGAGCTCAACATCGACTCGTTTCCTCCACCACCGCCTCCTCCGCCCGACAATACTTCGAGCGCCCTCGCTGCTTTACAGAAGGGTGGGGACCTCGAGCGACGAGCATCTCGCAGATACTCTCAGTACCAAATATCCAAGCACCTTGGAGGCGCCAACGGAGTCCCAATCCTCCCTTCACAGAATACACCAGTGCCGAACCGGGGGAGGAAGGAAGTGAGGGAATCGCTGCGTGCGGTACAAGGCCGGCAATCCATACGTCACAACCGCAATGCCTCGAGCCAGTCCTTGCGCAACGCAGCCACCGAAGCATCACCTGTTAGGATACCAAGTCGCGTCTTTGAGGAGCCATCAGCCTCGGAGCTTCCTGCAACAACGGAGAGCCCTTCTGTTAAGACCCCGGAAGAGAAATACGCGGCCAGCGCAACGCTTAGTGGACCACCTGTTGACCCTATATTTTACCACGACGACGGCATTGGAGAGGAACCGTCTAAAGCCGAGAAGCCCAAGACCGAACCCGAAGCTGTGACTACACCGCAGCAGAAGCCTGCCGAATCGTCATACTTCCAAGATTCTCCCCCTCCGACGCCTACAAAGGATCTCACCTTGTTCCTCCAGTACATGTCCAAGGTGAAGAAGTTTGTTCTGCCAGAGGGCCGGGCCGAGCTTACGATTGGACGTTTGCAACTCGCGTTCATCGAGAAGTTTTCATGGAATACGCAACAAAACGGCGCAGACCTCCCCGAGATTTACATTCAAGATCCCGTCTCAGGTGTGCGGCACGAACTGGAGGATTTGGCTGATGTCAAGGATCGGACTGTTTTGGTCCTTAATGTTGAGGCGCTTGATGAGGTCAAGAAGCACATTGATGACGGAATTGCGTCTCTGACTGACATTGTACGTGATGTTAAGCAGACGGTGACGGACCAAGGCGCGGCTATCCAGCGCGTCTCGGACCGACAGCAAGAGTCAGCAAACGAAATGGCTCGAATGGCGCTGACGCCCGCACCAACACCTCCTGCATCCGACGGGTCGAAGCCCCTAGTTAGCACTGGCCGGAAGCTGGATGGTGGCCATCTCGGGGAGCTGCAGAGCCTTCGCCGTGACCTTGCCGTCATGCGTCAGACGTATTCCAAGTTCCAGGCCGATATTCAAGACTCGATGTCGACTATCCGCAGCAAGGCCGCCAACGTCAAGGTTGCAGCTGCAAAGGCAGTCACTCCCGACATTGAGGGCGATGCCGGCTATTCATACGTCACCAACGGACGTAAGCAGCTCAATGGCGACTCTGACCGGTTGGTCGGCAAGGTAGACGACCTGCAAGATCTTATCGAGGACCTGCGCAAGGATGTTGTGCACAGAGGCGTCCGACCGCTTCCTCGACAGCTGGATTCTGTTGGCAAGGATATCGCCATGTTGACCAAGGAGCTGAAGAGGATGGAGGACTACATGGGCCAGGAGAAGCCCATCTGGACCAAGATCTGGGAGAAGGAGCTCGAGGATGTGTGCCAGGGCCGCGACGAGCTTCGCCTTATGGAGGACCTTTTGGTGGATCTGCGGGACGACCTGGAGAAGGCCTCGGAGACATTTACTCTTGTAGAGCAGGCGACCAAGGAGCAAATGAAGGACAACGGCACTGGCACAAGCGCAGGCAACGCACGCCAGTTCTCCAAGGGCCTCATCAGCCTCGGCCACGGCGCCGACCCGAATGCGGCAAAGGAGGGCGTCCTAGGCGAGGTCAGGGCTCTGCAGCCCAACCACGAAGACCGTCTCGAAGCCATCGAGCGCGCAGAGAAGCTGCGCCAGAAAGAGCTAGCGACTCGCCGCGTCAACCCGTTGCACCGTGAGATCAACAGCTTTGTCTCGGAAGGCAAGCTCAAGAAGTCGGGCGGTTTCGAGGAGGTCGAGCGCGCGCGCAAGGTAAAGGACGACCGCATCCGAAGAGAGGTTTGGGAGCGCCAGAACGGCATGATCCCGGAGAACCCCGTCGGCGAGGATGGGGCCGAGGCCGAGGACGAGGACGATGCGCAGCCGGAGCCAGACGCCGAGCCAGACACTCCTCCGCCGGTAGAAGACCCTGATGCAGATGGTGATGCGCATCAACCAAACGGCGTTTAGTCACTATAATTCTGTTCATTATATAACCCCCTTTGTTACTCAGGACTGGTTCGGATACTTTGTTCACGGAGATAATGCCTGGGAAGGGACAATGCCTTATGCGAAATTGTTTGGAACGCGATGGATGTTTGTTGATTGACGGCTGTGGACAATTGGGATATAGGTGGCTTACGCCAGTATTTCCTAACTCCCCCTTTTTTCATATTCTGGTACTTAGTTTACTTGGTAGTTCTAGTTGGGATTTTTTGCTTCATAGCGGAGGCGAATGGGAATTGTGTCTTTTCTCATTAGATCTGCGTCTTGAGATGCATTCGTTGTGTATAATGCTATGCAGAAACCTTTCCGCTTCTTAGCCCAGCAATCTCATCGACTTGGCCATGAAACCCTTATCATAATACCTTGACTCATGATCCCAACAGCGTAAGCTTCTTCAACCCCGTCACAATAGGCGGCTCCAACTTCCTCCCCCGTCCCAGCACAAAATCCTGCAGCACCGCCTCTCCTCCTATAGCCTGCCACGCCGGCTCGTCGTCCTCTTTCTTCTCCTCGCCGCCCTCTCCCCCAGGCAGAGTGAACACCTCGGCTATCGCAGCAGTGCACGCCCCTGACACCTCTGCCATGAGCGCCTCGGCGGCCCGCGCTCGTTCCGGCATGTTCCTGCGCACAAGTGCAAAGACAAGGCGCTCTACGTCGGGCGTCGTGGCGCTCACGCGCTCGATGAGACGGCGGATGCTGCTGGCGAGGTATTCTTCCTCGTAGACAGTTCCCTTGCGTCCCCTCGCACGCTTCTTCTCCTCGCGCCGGCGGTTCTTGCTCGTGGCACGACTAATACCCGTGCCGGCGGTGCCCACACTACCGGCCTTGCCCGTGTACCGCGTGAAGAGCGACGCACTGGTGCTGATCCGCGAGGAGGCGGCGACGGATACATCGTCAGGGATGTCACCGCCACCGGCGCGCTCGCCCTCGTAGAAGGCGAGGGGGTCCTCGGCGGCCTTGCGGCGGAGCTCTGCAACGCGGGGCACTTGGGCCTTGAGCTGGGCCTTGCAGTCGGCGAGGAACTCGGTTGTCGTGCCGAGAGCGTCGGCGAGACCGGTGTCGACGGCGGTGGCGAGGAGGTCGGTGCGGTTACGCTGGATGACGAGACGGATGGCATCGGCAAAGTAGTAGCCCTTGCAGAGGCAGCGGACAGCCATGTCGATGGCATCGAGGGATTCCAGGTGGATGGTGGCTGCGGCGGCGTAGTCCTTTGCCTCCCAGAGGGCATCGGCGAGGGCGGTGGCGAGGTCGGCCATTGCGTCGGCGGACATGGGCGGCTGTTGCTGTGCTGCAGTGTACAGGCATTCCTGCCAGCACGTAGCACCGGCGGTTCGGTAGCAGCTGGTTGCCTTGGCGTAGTTCTCGAGGGACTCGTAGGTGAGGCCTGCTTCTCGGTACGCCGAGGTAGACTCGAGGTGGGCGGCATATGCGTCCGTAAGGGCCCGAAGACGAGGGGGATCGTAGCGGTAGAGGCGAAGGGCGTCACGGTAGAGGGAGTGTTTGGTGGTGTAGGCGAGGAGCTCATCGAATACATCAAGAGTCTGGAGGTGGCCCAGAGCCTTGGCGCGACGATCGAGGTGATCATCAATCTCGAAATGGCGGCGCAGCTCAGGAAGAGAGTGCAGGTTTTGGATGAAGGGGAGATATTCACGGGGATCGCGCTGGGACTGTTGGGCGACTAAGAGGGCTAGTTCTAGGTTATAGAGGCCGAGGGCGTTTTCGTAGAGCCGGTTGACGTCGACGAGGAAGCAGATGTGCTCAACGGCCTTCTCGGCCAGTTTCTCGTCGTCGCGCATGAGCTCGGATACGAGGAGGAGGCCATCGTCGAGGGCGGGCGGCGACTTGCACACATGCGCAGTGATGATGTTCTGGAGATTCGTGGCCTTGCGGCTCTGGAGGGCCTTCAGAATCGAGTCACACACCGTGTTGACCTTGGCCGCAGAACCTCTAGGAGCTGGAGACGAGTCAGAGGTGAGAGGGCCGTCAGTGTCAAAAGCCTTGGGCCGTTTTGTGTCTTGGTACATGGTCTGGGTAACATCCTCGGCGCTATCTTGGTTAGCCCCTTTTCTTGAGCAAAGGGTTAAGAAGTCTTACCGGAGAGAGGAGAGGAAGAGATCGATGTAAGTAACATCCGGAATCTGATCCAAGAATACTCCAACGTTGGCCAAGAACTGCTCCGGCTGATGGTCGTAGAGGATGTTCATATCAACGCGCTGCGTCCGGCAGTATGAAAATGCCCGCGCATAGTTCTTCTCATCGATGAGACTGCGGATACCCGCTACAACCATGGCTCTAGGGAAAATGGTCTCGAGGTTTCCGCGGGGCATCTGGAGGACAATACTCATGTTGGCAGGAATGGCGATAACGAGGCGCGAGCCGCGCTCTACACTACGGCAACGCTCATCCTTTTCAGGGTCGTCTGCCGGGATTTCAAGCTCTGAGCAAGGTTAGTAACTGGTCTTTTGCAAAAGGACGGGCGGCTTACCGTCGACATTGGCTGCTAGATGCACAAACTTGACCAAGTGGTTGTTGGTAGTGAAGATGAGGTGACTGGGCGTGACAATGAAGGATGTGCAGTTCTTGGCAAGGAGTCGGGAGTTTGCGTAGATGTGGCCATTCCTCGACAAGCCAAAGGCAACGATCTCGTCGTGAACCTTGCTGATCTCAAACCAGGGCAACTGTGTCTGGAACTGAATAGGAAGAAGCTCATTTCCAGCCTCGTTGATCTGGAATAGCTTTCCGGAGCTATCCTGGCCATAGCCTTCGAAGGAGGGGCCATCTTCGTACGCAGTGGTAGCAACTAGCAACTCCTGCGAATCCACAATCATCGTGGAGAGGCCACCCTCGTCACCAGCCTGCACAGCACGTTGGAGGAATCCTCGGTCTCCTTCATAGCTGAAGTAATGGAACTTGTCGGAAACGGCAGTTATTCGCAGGAGCACGTGGTAATTCGAGTTTCCTGCCCCATCAAAGACGACGTTCCGCAAAAGTAGCGGCTTGATAGACCTCCCGCTCTTCATCGGCCATTCGTAAACATCAATACCTTTCCGATGGAGGACCGCAAATGAGGTGTTGTTGCGTCCAAATGCGACATCGATAACCGACGCAGCAGCTGAGATCTCAAACATGGACATCGGCGGCGGCACGTTAGCCGTTCGGAAAGGAGTTATCTTGACTGTCTCACCGTCAATTACCGCCACGGCGCCGTTGTCGTGCGGTGGTCGACATGATCCCCTCGCCGTGTAAAAAATGTGCTCCGCTACTAGGACGTTACTTGTGGACGCAGCAGCAAAGCGCAGAGCCTTCTCTGGATGCCATGCCAAGCACGTCGAGTCCGGTTCAATAGGGATCTCTTGCTTGAGATACCAGTGGTAGTTACCCATGGTCCACAGCTGGACCATGTCCTTGTAGATGACTGCTAGGACGGTTGAATCCGAATTCCACTCCAGACGTATCCTTTCATGGGCCGTCACCGGCCCCGACGGCGAACGGAGAGTGAACTGACCATGCCGCAAGCCGTTCCTCTCAAAGAAGGCCACATCTATCCGATCCGACAGTCGCTGAATGCCAGCCATCAAGTTACCAGCAGGCCGCCAGCTGAGAGTCCCCTCGAGGCCATCGACAGGCTCACTCGCGCTATCAAGCTCGCCCTCTCGCGAGTACACCCGGATGACACGACGAGCTCCTTCTTGCACCGCGTTGATAGCCACATAAGCGCCGTCTCCTCTCCAGCTGATGGCCGTCGCGCCATCTTCATGGGGGCTCGGCAATCCCTGGTCAACCTTCTCTGGAATTGTAGGATCGCGCAGCGCCTTTGCTCCGCGGCCTTGGAATTGCGTCTCCTTCTTTCCCCAGCCGACAGAGACGTGCTTGGACGCCTTGAGATCCTCGGCCGTCATGGTGACTTCTGCAACGGGGTCAAAGGCTGCGCCCATGAAGATGACCGTGTTAGCCTTGGTGACGATGATGAGCAGCTCCTCGTCCGGGGACCATCGTGCAGCGGCGATGCCGGCGTCAATGGAGCCGACGATTTCGATGTGTGCGCCTTCACCGGACAACTCATCTTCTTGGACGGTGATGATGTCGCCGCCCTCAAGGACGAGACATGTCGTTGCTGAGCCGCTGAGATGCTGGAGGCTCACGACTCTGTCAACGAGCAAGTCTGGGGTTGGGCTGGGCGCATCCCAGCTAGCCACTGTACGGATGGAGCTGAGGACGAATTAGTCCCTAAAGTCTTTCCAACTCCGAGATAAAAGCCTGTTGACTTACATGTTCTGATGGCCAGAAATCCTCAGCAACTCGATGCTACTGCTCTCCTCCGTCGGCCCAGCCGTGCATATAACCTCATCCTTCTCAGGGTCCCAGCACGCAGCCGTGACATGTGCGCGATCGCATCGTCCAAATCGGATGTTGCGAAGGTTGCGCATCTCGGCCTCAACTCTCAACTCAACCCTACCCAATGGTTTTTTTCCGATGCCTCACAGCGCTGGGGGGGCAGAATGGCGAGACTCTGTTATCAGGTGTTCGCACTCAATGCATCCGTCGTTCGACCTTTTCTCTGGTTTCGGTGAGTCCGGCCGCTTAGGTTGCAGTTTTCGCTTGGGCCCTTTTTTGGTGTGAATGAGATCGGCAACTGGCGGCGATGGGTTTGCTTAATTTGGAGGCGAAGCCCGGATTCGAGATTTTTGCGGGCACAAGCTCCGGCTCGGTACTTGGTGAGGCTGGGTGGCGTAGGTATCTGGCGGGGTATGTCGCCGTAGTTTGTGCAGGGGAACCCGCCGGACTACATGCCGTGGCTAACTAGCCAAGTACCGTTCAAGGTTGAAAGATCTGATCAACTGCCAGGCGATTTGTGAGTAATCGCAGCCATTGTACCGTATTTTCTTCGTATGGATCAGGCACTCAACCAACTCTGAAGCTTGAATAACGACCCCGGCCCTCGGTCCAAGAGGCGTGGCAAGACTTTTATCACCTCATCCTGATTTCGCAAATGCCCGAGTCTCATCTCCTCATCAGCCACATTCCCAGGTTCTTAAGCGCATCTTCCCGCCTCCTTCCGTCGCGAGATTTGATTCCCTTGCTCTCTCCCTTATCGCCTTCACATGCCGGCACCAGCCGTCCCGCCGCTATCGGTGCAATTGAACCCATTGGCTCTCCGCATTCGATCCTCCCAACAACACCATCGCGTTGAGCTGTCTTGTTATATATCAGTTACTGTTCCCGACAGAGAGAAGCAACTCCGTCATCAGCCACCATGGACGTCGCCTATAATCAACACGCTGACCGCGCCCGTCGTAAGAACCGCTCCTCCACCAGCCTCCACCATCTCTCCCTCGCGCCTCTTACCGCCAAACTCCCCCTCAACGATGACGAGCTCATCGCCGAAGCCATCGCTTCCCATCCTCAGTCGCCCATCCACCCAATCCCCTCTTATATTCAGGGCAAGTCTGCGCCTACGACCCCGCGTCTCCTCGCCCGGTCACCGACAACGTCTCGCTCCAGATCCCATAACCGTACACCCTCGGCACCGGTAGGCTCTCTCGCCAAGAGCAAATCGGCCTCGCATCTCGCTGCTTCTGGAGGCCGCAAGTCCCCTTCCGGCCGTGCGACGCCTGGCAGGCGTAACAAGGATGACCCGTCGGGACTGGGGTTTGGCGTGCGGCATCGCAATGACAGCGACTGGCTGCTTCGAACAGGCGCACTTATGAGCTCCGAGGCTCGCGAGTCCAAGGGTCAGGCTTGGCTCATCTCTCGCCAGAGCTCTACTAGTCTCACGGGCATGCATGACCCCGACGACGAGGCCTTCGAAGTTGAGCTTGCTCGCGAGCGTGACATTGTTGCATACGCCAGCCGTCACGCCAGCCGTCGTGGCAGCACTGATCCCACCGATGAAGACACATCTCCATATGCCAGCCGTTTCCCCAGCCGCTCGCATAGTCGTTCCCACAGCTTGACACGTCCTCGAAGCCAGCTCCTCTCCCCGCTGGACCGCCCCGGCAAATCCGACGAATCCTACTTCCCACAGCAGGACGCCCAAGACGACCTCACTGGTCCCGACTTTGTCAACCTTGATGAACGACTCGAGGAGCTTGAGCGTGATACAACTCAGGACGACGAGGCAACCGTCCGGCGTCTCGTCCGGCACGGCCAGGCCGGGACGGGCACCTGGTTCGGCAGCGTCTGGTCCCTCTTTTCCGTGGAGGAAGATGACGAAGATTCAGAGGACGATAGCGAGGATTCTCCGACGGATGGTGACTCTCAGCTAAACCGCTCTCGAAGCTGGTCGTCACGGCATTTGGCTGGCATATCAACAGTTCCCGAAGAGCGTATGCCTCCTCCTGGAACTGATGACAGCAGTTGGAGGGATGCGGCCTGGTTGTTAAGCGTGGCGTCCAAGGTGATGTTTTAGAACAGGTCTCCCCCGGATTGAGATAATGAAGCGTTATCGTAGAAACATACAAATGGTAAAGGAACAAAGGGGCATCAAGAGTGATGTATGGACCATGCTCGAACAAGGAGCGTAATAGGTTAGTCGTGTGTTATCCATTTATATACCGGGACCTCTAGGAACAATGGGCTTCCAGGAGAAGTGGCTTAACTCTTTCTTCCGTATCGCCATGATTTATGAGAAATGTGCAACATGTTGAAACTCGTACATTTATCTCCTGGCTTGGGCTCCATGGATGAAGCTTGCTCTCCATCTCTAGCAAGCTCCCCCCTCGCGTACCACATAGGCAAGACGGCCTTGGTGTTGTCCAGGTATCAAGTATCTCGCTTCTGGAGTCCTTCCATCCAGGGTCTAGGGTCCAGTTTCCATTCGCTGTGCCCTTCGTACCCCCACTGCAGGTCCATCGGCGCAACCCCCGTCGCCGTTGAGAAGTCGGCGCATGATCACCGGCCGGGCCGGGCTAGGGCTGATCACAGTGGAGTCCGTTCACACCCCACTCTCACTCCGCGGCCGGGATTGAAAAGACATGCCACGGCTCGGCGCGAACGGAATGGGGACACGGCACAGGGCCAACTTGAATGCAACTGGCTGCCACGTTGGCTTTGTTTTCTCTTCTCTCAGACTAGACCAGAGACACCCTCTGCTAGCACTCTCTCAAGCTTGTAGTGATATCCTCCGGAACGGGTTGGCGCAGCGTGGTGATAGGACAAGGGCCTCACGGACAGGCTGTGGCAGGGTGAGAATGAAGTGAGCAAAAACCGGTTTGTCGTGGTATCACATTGCTGAAGGATGCATTGAGGGCCTCAAATCAGGTCTTTCCTTGGCGAGGTATTCCGCTTCAGATGGATAAAAACCCCAGCTGGCAAAAGGAATGGCGCTTATTCAGCTGAAGGGGGAGTAACTAATACGGGTAATACCTGGTTCCTGGGATTAGATGTGGCCCGTGATTCCTCTGTATTTCTCCGCTTCCTTGAATCTCTTTGTAATCCTTTACCCGAGGCGAGGGCGCTTACCTCTTGCATTGCATCCATGCCTGTGCTACATTCTTCCCGGGAATTGGGTCATTGGTGGTTCGACTGTGATGTCGATGCTGGTAACTCGGTCCTTCTGTTCAACCCCATTGTATGGAAATACGGCCAGACATTTCCGTCTTGTCGCTGATAGCCGACGACGTGACACAGCAGTCATCTCAAATCGATGCATGTCCGGTCGAGTCCGCGTTACGAAAGTCGTGCGTCAGAGGCTACCTTAGTTTGCGGTGAGCAAACGTTAGACAGGTAGTGGAGCCAGCCGTGCGGTGCGCTGGTACCGTAGAACAAATACTTAGCAACTGACGGGTCAATATCAAAGTGCTGTTTGAATATCTCTGCCGACGGAGCGAAAGAGAAAGATACTTTTCAGCACCCATGACAGGGGAGATCCGATGGCTCTGGGTTGCAACAATCTGAGAAAGCCATACGGTTTGGACATGCTACTCCAAGCATATTCCAGTCAACATGGAACAATCTGTCTCGGTACCGGCACAAAAGATGAGCGGCCGCTGTGAGTCCAAACTTCGAGACTTGTCTCAACGCGCATAGAGCGGGATGATGCCAAGCGTGCTGCCCCTCCACACTATCATGACAGAACAGCACATGTCGCTTTGGCTGTCGTCCGGTTAAGGGGAGAACATCAAGCATACCGATCCAAACTATATACAGAAAGTTGACGGTGGTCCTTGGGAGAATCGAACAGATAGTACCCCGTACATGGACAGTAGAAGTTCATTGAGCAACCGGCCCTTCCTATCTCCTGGCCATGAGGTCAGGACTGGAGGGACCCCGCCATCAACCGTGCACGAGGGGTGAAGGGGGGCGGAATAGGGCCCGCTTGCTAAGATTTGATCAACGGACCCTGCATCAGGACAAGGCAAGCGAAACGGTCAGGAGCTAATGGAAGCCAGAGCCAACGACCACCTGTTAGTTGATGTAAACCCTCGAGAAAATGCCGCACAATGCTTGCTTGTCCGGCCAGCATTTGCAAGCCTCGTGATAGTCGGTGCAGAGGTGGTGCTTGGCAAAAAGAAAATCAACAGTTTTGAGCTCGAGGGGTCGGGTAAAGTGGAGGACAATGCTGTGTGGGATAGCTGTGTGGGATAACTTACCTCGTCGCGTCTTCGGGTTTAATTTTCTTGAATTCAACCAGGCGGTGGGCAGCGGGCCAACGGGAACACGGGAACAAGACCAGCGTGTGACTTTGAATGCGAGGCTCAAAAGGGCACACGGGTAAAGCATCCGGTCCCGTAGACACGGGCAGCCGGAGCTGCAGTCGAGGCTCCGAAGACTTGGATTCGAAATGTTTTCGAATGCTTGCGGCCGACGTCGATCATGTCCAGCCTGGGCAATGCCAACACCCAAGCATTATGCATGTGGACCGGTGACTCGGTGAGCCATGTCATAGATTCGCATTCGGCAGAAGAGGAACATGGTGGGAATGATGACAACATGTTGGACGTCCAGCATGCGGCAAGGGCAGAAGGGGTTGCTTGTTGTCTTGACCGGTCTCGTGGGAGCACTATCGAGGTTACAGGGCCTCAAGAGAAGCGAGCAAGCAGGGGCCGAATGGAACCCTAGAATAGGAAAATATGTATGGATGTGGATGGATGTGTCTTGTCGCGCACGCTCGGCCGATGAGAGAGGACAAATCAATGGGATGAGACGCCGAAGCAGTACCTAGGTAGTGATGACTATTGCAAGGGAGAAATTAAACAAAAGTTGGAGTCTAAAGGATGAGGATAAGTGAGCTGCACGTGAATAAAGGAGCAGAGATGACGGGTGGGTTGAAGCTGTATTTGGAAGGTACAAAGTCATTGACTGCTCCGGGGGCAGTTTCCCGAAACCCGGAAATAGGCCGTAACGTCAAACGACCTCTTACCGGTTGGCTGAATCAATGGCACTCTATGTGGCCTGAGATGAGTGTTCTGAGCTTCCGCCTGTCAGCCCTTGACTACCGGATATCAGACTTGGGTCTTTCGTGAGTCTGAGCCGGAGGTTTTAGACCGAGGAAATGCTCCGGAAGCATTGTTTTCGCGCCCGCGATGTCCTCCTGGTGGTGCATAGTTCGAGACTAGTCTAGTGGAAGAATGCTTCTACGCTAGGCGGACGCGGTATTGCGCTCCGGAAAGCCAAGCAAAAGGCCATTCCCCGGAGAGGCCAATAGTCAGGGTTTGGAGAATTAAATAAGCGGTGACATTTCGTGATCAAAGCCAGATACCATCCATGAATGTGAATACAGTACGTTCCCGGAGAAGAGTAACTGCCTGTCTTTTGTTTCGTTTCTAAAGCACCTATAGCTCTACCAAGTACCTACCTAATCTGTCGCGTGGCACAGGCATGGCACTGACGCGACCTCCCTCATGCTTGACAGCAGGGGGTCGCTCTAGAACTTGTCACTTCCTCACCCGAACAAAACAGAGCAAAGCAAACAACTTCCAGCAAAGATGGCCTCGACCTCAACCTTGGCTGGCGGCTGAGCTAGCAGCTGGCGGCTGGCGGAATCAGGCAAAACCGCGAGAAAAAGGAACAAATCAAACTTGACCTGGATGACCCCCGATGATAGCTCAGAGAAGCCCCCGGCACATTACCGACGATCCTTTGCTGTTTAGGTAGGATTGTCGTCCCCCAATCGAAGCTCTGGAATCTAGACGCGCCTCTGCTTCTTGTCGGGTCCAATGATGCAACTGCTGCCCCTCCCCGATTTTTTTCCTCTCCCCTCTTCTTTGTCCAGGTGGATTCTCCCACAGAACATCGACGTAATCGGCAGGGCCCCTCCACGACCGGGACTGGGGGGCTAACATGCTGTACTTGCTAATGTTAGCATTGGATCCAGGTCGTCGTTGTCGGCCACCGGCAACCGCCCCGTACACCGAGAGTGAGCTTGATCCTCGTTGATCTGCTTCTTTCATCTCCTCCTTTTTTCTTCTTTTTTCTATCTTTCCTGTAGCCTTATCTGTCTACATCCTCTCCAGTCTCTCCCCAAGGGTCTTCTCTACGCCGTCATCCTCTATCGCTGCACGTTTTCTCGCGCATTCCTGGCGTCCCCCTGCCTCTGCCCTTTGGCGCTATATTCAGCCACTGTCGTCAGTCGTACCAGAACAGCCCGCTTCGGGATCTCCCGCAGAGCACACAACCTGAACCCAAGACGACACGTCCACACGCTCGATCGATAGCTGCACACAAGACACGGGCTCACAGAGCACACAAAGGGCTCCGGCTTGAGTCAAGGGGCAAGAAAAAGAATCGTCAGCCTTCCTACTCCGTCACTGCTACACCTCTCATTTACGTTCAGACGTTGAGAGTCCTCTGTGCCGTCCCCCGCTTCTTACAAACCCACTTCTCTCGAGGTAAGGAACATGTCTCTCTTCAGCCACGAGGACATTGCTTGTCTTTTGCATCAGCCTGGTTTATTCTGTCTTGCTTGTTCTCTCATGTCATCCTCGTTTCCTCTGTTTTTGTTTCTGTTTCTGTCTCTGTCTTGTTCGGCCAGCAATCGCCTAAATTTTCGTGGGATTTCACCCCTCGTCCCGCAAGCACTAAAACACCATCCACCCATGGCCTCCCCTCCCTCCTATGGATCTCCAACCGACGACCGGCCGCCCTGCGTCAGCTAAGGCGGCCCAACCCCACTCTCCATGGCTCGCTGGCCTGCTCCAACC
>JABCKW010000355.1:0-12776 GCA_014824385.1 Fusarium cyanostomum | reverse complement strand
ATCTATTTATTTAACCCCTTAATATTAAGCGGGAGATAGTATTATAATTAGCTAAGGCTCTAGTGCTTAATAAATATACCTCCTCTATAGCTGTCGCTATTAGATATTTGTAATCTATATCTTAAGATAACATATTAAAAATTTAGCCGTAATTAATAGAGATTTGCGGCTGTAAGAGTCGGATTGTAAAGAAAGTGGTGATATAATTAAGACGCTCACGAGGTGGGCGGGGTTGGGGGGTAAGCGGAGTTCCGGTGAGCTAGTCTAGTACCTTAGTTTGCTAATAAGGCCAACACACTTAACCCGCATTCCATCCTGGAAGTGAACCTCCCTAGCAGAAGAGCCTTTTTCTCTCACAAAGCTGATCCGAAAATGTTCTTCAGCACGTTCAGAACAATGTCTAGAGAAGGTGTTTCCTGATAACTGGACTGCAGCGCTTGGGCAATAGTTCCACCGACTCTTAGGTAATTATGATCCGATATATCATAAGCCGGCTATCTCGCCATGACTCTGTCCTTCTGGGCACGGTTTCGAAGAAGAAAGTATCCTAGAAAATATGAGTAAAAATCAACCCCAGGGAACAGTAGTATGCTTTGCTCAGGGGTCCCGTTCCTGCAGCGACCTCAAGGGGAGGCGGGGAATTGACAAAGGTTCCCAACTAATAACCTTTGTCTCTGATGGAGCAATCTATATCGAGGGCCCAACTTCGGGTTAAAGAGTCGCTTGTGATCTGCCCTATGCCATCTTAAAGTTTATCGCAGCCTACAGTACTACGGATAAAGTCGAAGATGAAAATTGCGCACATGAGAGTAGATGTTGCATTGGAACTTTTGCAGATAAGCTGTTGGCAGACGCGCCTGTCTGAAAGAGGAGCCGCACAAAGAAAAGTTGATGTATTCACCAACAGGGTGGTAGACTTGAACGAACGATGGCTAGCCATCTCTTCTTCAATAGCCTACGGATAAAAGGTAAGGGGACGAATCGGTGGCTTCCGTTCTACCGGCAGACCCATTACCGACGGCACGACGTTGGCGGTGATAAGCCCCTGACATCCGCAGTCTCCGAAGAGGCTAAGGGATAGCTATGTAACCTCTGTAGATGGAATCCCCACTGCGAACAATCTGGTTCGAACGGGCATTCGACAGAGGACTCCTGTTTGCTTGTGAGTAGTGACCTCGAGGATGACGGCAGCAGAGCATAATCAACCACACAAAGTCTCCTGACAATTTACGGTTGACGGTACAGTACCAGCCGAACAAAAAGCATAAATGGTGTGTGTTGGGCTCCTACCACGCGTCGGATGTGACGAAGGGTTTTGCTTTTGCGCTCTCGGTGAATCTATGCGAAACACGGCCGGAGGTTCCCACTGCGGCTAATTTACAGGCGTATTGAGGAGCTTGTTGATGAGGCTCTGAACGCCGAGCAGATGTCCACGTTTTGAGGCGTCGACTTGCAGAAGTTACCTGCCTGTGAGGCTAAACAAGTTGCCAATGAGAGCAGCCAAGCATCGACAAGAAAGAAAAAGCCATGGCTCCATTCGAAGGGATCGCCCAGACGGGGGCTGAAGCATCAAGATTCCGCAGGACGCCGCAGACGGGCGAGTGTGGTTCCGGGGTCTCCTAGTGGTTGAATGGCGCTGTAGCGTGCTGTGGTTGCAGTCTGGTGGTGCCCTGAAGCCTGCAGTCATGGATGGCAGCATCCATGCCGCTTTCTGTTGGTCGCCCAGCCACGGCGCTGTTCGGCCCCTTCCAGAAGCCAAGGGGCTAGGCCGGATAGCATCCCATGAATGGATCCATGGAGCGGGCCTTGCAAATCACTCCGCTGCCGTCACCTCATCGTGCCTCTTTACGCAGCAATTTCTCAGGTTGCCTGTCCGTGTCCTCCAGCTCCAAGCGCTCCAAGCTTGTTTAACTTACTACCTAGGTACGTACTACGTAGTAGGCTGCTTCCATTCCTTCTATCCGCCAGCACCCTACCCTTGACTCTTGACCCTTGACCCTTGTCCCTTGTTTCTTGAACAGGACAGGGCTGTTAGTCGATTCGGCGGCATGGAGACTGCAGCGCAATGTACATCTTTGTTCTTAACTCCCGTGTTAGCCTCCACTTTCGTGTCTTAGTTTTCGGTTCTCTCTCCTCTCCCCCTTCTTACCTATCGAACCGCCCTTGCCTCGAGCCTGCATCATCGACTGCTTGTCTCTTGCCCCGATGGCCGTCCTTGCGTGCTGTCGTCCTCAAATAGCTCAGACGGCGATATCCAGGTTTCAATGACAACGATAAATTGACTCTTTTCGTCATCTCACAACAAACAACTTCGCGTTAAAGTTGGCCGCCGAGTCGACCAACATTACCGCAGCCACACAATGTTGCTAAGCATGGATGTAATGAAGATGCGAGACTGGACCTATCTGGAGGACCCCCCACAAGACATTGGGCCAGCTCGACATCTTCTCGAGGTCTACAGCAAGATTCCCTACCATGATCTCGACGATCATATACGTCGTGTTGTAAGTACTCTTCCTGGTCCGGCGCTTCCATTCTCGGCAACTGATATGAAACCCATGTGATCAGCGCGAGAAAGCTTGGTGCATCTCCCGCTACCCTTGTGTTGGACGATGGAAGTTTCTCTATATCCCTGATCCTAAGGATCCTCGCTACCAGCAGGTTCTCTTCCGCCTCAACGTCGCTAGCTCGAGAGATGTTCTCCTCGATCTTGGCTGCGGTGTTGGACAAGTTATCCGGCAATTCCGCGCTGACGGCGTGAACGGCTCTCAACTAATCGGCACCGACCTGCAGCCCAAGTTTATCGACATTGGCTACGACCTCTTCCAGGACCGAAACTTACTGGGAGCCTCCTTCGTTGCTGGCGACATGTTGGATCCTGCTGACAAGCAGCTGGCCGCTCTACGCGGCAAGATCACCATGGTTCATGCTGGCAGCTTCTTCCATCTCTTCAACTGGATTCAACAGCTCTATATCGGAAAACGCTTGGTCGAGTTCCTCAAGCCCGGTACGAGGAACGCAATGATCTATGGCCGTCAAGTCGGCACGAATCATCCCGGCCCATCCTCGACCAGCAACCGATCAGCTTATTTGCACGATCAAGCCAGCTTTCAACGTCTTTGGGACGAGGTCGGTGCAATGACAAGGACTCGATGGCAAGTTCAGCTCGAACCGACCGGCGAACCTGTCTGCAAACTACCTGGTTTCAGTAACAATGCATTCCCCGTTAATTTCACCGTCTACCAGGTCTCATGAGAAATGACTCCTGATGCACCATGACAACAACTTGCTCGGAACGAGCGGCGCTCGTGTTGCAACCCTGGCCTCGCCTCCTTTGTCGACTCGTCCGTCATATTTTGGCGACCTATGCCACATGCGAAGCTGGAACTCTAATTCAGCAGCCATGATCCCCCAATATCCGCCAAGGCAGCTTGTCTCCCTTCTAGACTGGGCGTGTTGGCGCTAGCTTGAGTCTGGATGATCCGTCAGCTAGAACTCGGATCCGCGATAAAGAGGGCGGAAAAGACGGGGCAGAGACAACCGAACATGGGGTTGGCCTTGACTCGGACCGTCAACAGCCTATGTACAATGCTCAGCGATTGAGCCAACACGGACGTGCGATGGCGTCCTCCTTCAATCAGCGAAAAGACCGCCAAAATTCTATCTCTCGAGGGTACGGCTTTTCTTGCTTTTGATTTTATTCCTGCGGGCTTTGCCATCCCCTGTCACGTTTGCGGCTTATGAAACACATCCTCGTCCGTGAGGGATCGAGTATCTTGGAAGTGGCTTTTTCGCGAAATGGCAACAACTGCTACCTTTTAATATCCATGAGCCACACGCGTCATGGACCTCGTGGCATTCCTCAACGGCGTGGCAACCCGTGGACGACACGATTGATCTGCACAACACCATCCTGAGCATAATTTGGACAAATCATGTGGCATGCCGCATTGCCGCATAACTAATGATATGATGAGGCGTTTGGGACAAGTGGGCGCTGATTGGGTTCAGGTCTTGTTTTTAGCGGTTCCTACTGATTGTCATAGAATAGCGTTATGCTGGAAACATAGAGATGGATAAAAATATAATGAATAAATTGTCTTGCATACCTAACGGCAAGAAGTTTTTGATGAGATTTAAACGAACCCAAGAAGTGAGATAGCTTGTTGCCGCTCGGCACACTGAGATTCAATCCTGGTTAACGGTGGTCGCGCATTGGCTGTCGGAAGATTTCTGAAGGATGATACGACGCTGGAAGATACCGATCAAGCCCGGCTGAAGCAAATAGATTGCATCTGTACTCCGTATACAGAATACAGAGTACCTAAGTCTCAAAGCTTTGTATCAATCCCCAACCCTAGTCAGTGCTTCAGCCAGTGCATCAGCCTTGAATCAGCCAGCAACACATGATCACTCACATCATTGATGTCAAGCATCTACTAGCGTACCTAATATCTAAGTTAGACTAAGTCGCTCCTTAAAGCGTAACGAAACGCATCTACCGCACCGGATGAATGTCGGCTAATCCAAGCTCGCTGCCCCTCCAAGCTTCCAAGCCTGTATCCCACTTCCATGTCGAGCACTTCCACCTCACGATATCTATATACCAGCCAGCTCGCGTCCTTCTTTTGCTTCCTTTCCCCCTTATCGGGTCCAAACTCTTGTCGTAAGCCTCTGCGAGGCTGGTTCTGAACCCGGCGTCTTTCCACAAGGCTATGCGCCTCCAGATAATGTGGATATTCTGCCGCAATGGACGGCGATTGGGATGAGGTATGTTTACCCAACGCTTATCCCCCTGACATCACAAAGACAACTTGTGCTTGCAGAGTAGCCCAAACAGTTGCGCTACTGTCCGAGCAAACTTAGATTCTCAACACATGCTTACCCCATGGCTCTGTCCTTAGGTTGTTCGGATTCCGTTCCCGCCTCCGGGCGTGCACGCGATGCCCACTCCCGTTACGACCATGACCTTCGATACCTCGCAAGAGCTTCTCTGGACAGGCAATGACTATGTATGCCATGCCTAAAGGGCCCATGATCCCAGTCAAAACCGCCGCTCATCCATGTTCCAGGGCCGGGTTACTTCCTTCTATGGCACCGAGCTTCAACGATATACCTCCTTCAAGGCGCACGCGTCCTCCGACGGTCCGGTTCGCCAAATACTTGTCAACGAGAAGGGTGTTGTAGTTTTAGGTGCCAAGGATGTGCACATGGCGTCGAGGAGGGGGCCGCCTATGTGGCATATCAGGTTTGAGAACCCTGCGACGCTCAAAACGTAAGGATGATTGGTGTCTGACAATGAGTAGACACGATGATATGAAAGATTTACGATGTATGAGTTTCACGTCAAAGGGAACGGCGGAGATCATCGCCGCTGGGTTGCAGGATACAATGCTTGTCATTGACCTCATTAAGGGTGATGTCGTCAAACATGTTAGACAAGATGCTCGTGGCAGCTTGATCGGCTGTGCTAATAAGAGTCGCAGGTGCCCACTGAACACCAGTATACAATTATGAGACGCGGCCGATACATATGTGCCGCAACCAAGAACGGCTCTGTCAATCTTCTTGACCCTATCAGCTTCGCAGTCGTGAAGTCATGGAACGCTCACTCAGCCTTGATCAGCGACATGGACGCTCAGCATGACTTTGTCGTTACCTGCGGATACTCTCTGCGGCAAGGCCAAAATTACATGCTCGACCCATTTCTCAACGTCTTTGACATCAAAAAGATGTCATCAATGCCCCCGATCCCCTTCCCTGCCGGCGCTGCGTACGTGCGCATGCATCCTAGGATGCTGACGACAAGTATCGTCGTCTCCCAGAGCGGTCAGATCCATGTGGTGGACCTTATGAATCCTAACACGAGCAATGTTCGCCAGGCCAACGTGCTCTCATATCTAAGCATGTTTGAGATTGCACCCTCTGGCGAGTCGATAGCATTGACAGATGCCGAGTGTGTTATCCATCTTTGGGGTTCCCCTGCCAAGCTTCATTTTGTGGATTTGCCAACTCCTATTGAGTTTGCAACTCCTGAAGAACCTTTGCCTAATATCGAATGGACACCGGAAACGTGAGTTATTCCGATGACAAGTGAAATCGCCCGCTTACTGACCGATGTAGACCATTGAGCTCGATTGGCATGCCGTATTATCGAGACGTTCTTGCTTCTGCTTGGCCAGACATACCCTGCGATGTTGGCGCGCCTCCCGTGAAGTTCGACACCCAACTCCTCCCAGAGCTCAAGTCCGCCGAATTTGGCCTGTACGGCCGCAACACTCGAGGACTGCGAAGGAACCAGGCCGAGGACGCGCGCAATGCCAACAAGGCCAGTAACTCTGGACTCAAAGCCCCCAAATTTCTCAGCGAAAAAGCCCGCGAGCTCGCCACGTCTCTGGCTGCTAGCTCAGACGATAGAACAGACGAGCTTGCCAGTCCCCTTGGCAACATGGAGATAGAGAGCAAGAAATCGGAGGTGCCAGTCATGTATCGCAATGTTGAGATCAAATACAGCAAGTTCGGTGTCGACGACTTTGACTTTGGGTTGGTTCTTCTTCAAAAATTGCTTGCAAAAGAGCAATATCACTTACGAAATGCAGATTCTACAATAAAACACGCTACTCTGGACTCGAGATTCATATTTCAAACTCTTATGCCAACTCCCTACTTCAAATGATGCACTTCACTCCCGTCATCAGAAATCTCGCTCTCCAACACGCTGCTACTGCATGCGTGAGCGAGATATGTTTACTATGCGAGCTCGGGTTCTTATTCGATATGCTTCAGAAGGCTGAAGGCTCAATCTGCCAGGCAACAAACCTACTGAAGACTCTTAGTAGCCATCCCCAAGGTATGTTGGCAGATGGATTGGGTGAAGGCTTCGACTGACTGGTCCAGCTGGCCCCCTTGGTCTTCTCGAAGAAGACCCTCACGGCTCGTCTCTGAATGTCATGCTCCAAGGTCTGACCCGCTTCCTCTTGGATAAGATTGTCCACGATCACAAATCAATCAATCCAGCATCTTCTGCCATGGAACAGGTTTGTCGATTGTGTACAGGCTGCGTTGTTCTCGTATGCTAAGACGAATAGGTGCTGGCAACATCGGCGACAAGCTCAATAAGGTGTATTAACTGTAGAAGCGAGTACACGCGACCCGGGTCGACCTATGTCAACGATTTGCTCTATCCATCTGCTGTAAGTGTTGGCAGTGATACGGATAGGCAAGACTTAACATCTGTATAGAAAGTCGGAGGCCGGAATGCCAAGCTACCACGAATCACATTTTCTCAAGTCCTCAAGAACAGTGTAGAAAGGGAAACAACTTCCAAGGGATGGTGTAGTCGGTGCCAGCGATACCAGACGATAGCAACCAGGAAGAGCATTCACAGCATACCCGCTGTGCTCATGCTAAACACTGCCATCACAAGTCAGGACCATCGGGTGCTATGGTCGACCCCTGGCTGGCTTCCAGAGGAGATTGGAATTATCGTTGAGCAGGGGCAATTCTTCTGCTATGAAGGGGAGGATTTGAAGCTCCACCTGCAACGAGGCATCCACAACATCACTGTGTATTCATTGATGGGCATGGCCATCAACATTGAGAGTGGGCAGACGCAAAAATCTCATCTAGTCTCGATGGTTAACGGTTAGTCCCTTTGACCGCATTGAATTTTGTGACTGACGAGAAGGACAGTGGCACACGCGGAACCCGAGGCCCCAGGCGAAAGCCAATGGCATCTCTTCAACGACTTCTTAGTGAGGTCTGTAAGCACCGAAGAAGCGCTAACTTTCAATACATCGTGGAAAGTGCCCTCTGTGGTTGCGTACCAAGTGAAGGAGGCCAACAACAAGATTGACACGGATTGGAGGAAGAACATTGACACATCGATTCTCTACCAGGATTTCAGGTATATTCCTAACCGCCGTTTTGCTGGCCTATAATTCTGACACTGTAATAGTCCGAGTACGGATCCTGCGGCAAAGACATATCAAATTCTCAATCCCGAGACTGAAGCGCCTGGGCCGGAGACCATTATAGCACTCGACACCGAGTTTGTCGCAGTGCGGCAGCCAGAGATCGAGATGAACTCGGATGGCGAACGGGAGACTATTCGGCCCATAGTATATGCCCTCGCTCGAGCTTCGGTTGTGCGTGGTCAGGGCGAAGATGAGGGAACACCGTTCATCGACGATTACATTGCCATCAGAGAACCAATTGTCGATTATCTCACATCGTACTCTGGCATTACTGAGGAGGATCTGGATCCCCGAGTTTCAAAGCATAGCCTCCTGCCTCTGAAGATGGCGTACAAGAAAATGTGGATCCTTCTCAACCTTGGATGCAAGTTCCTGGGCCATGGACTGAAGCAGGATTTCCGAGTTATCAACATCCACATCCCCAAGTCGCAAGTCATCGACACAATCGACCTGTTCTTCCTCAAGTCTCGCCTGAGAAAGCTATCATTAGCGTTTCTAGCATGGTACCTCCTCAAAGAAGACATCCAAATGGAAACCCACGACTCCATCGAGGATTCCCGGACGGCGCTCAAGCTATATAAGAAGTATCTCGAGTTCCAGGATGCCGGGATCCTTGAGACGATGCTGCAGGATATTTACCGCGCGGGCCGAGACGTCAACTTCAAGCCGCCCCGAAAAGACGATCAGCATGTGCCGAGGACGGATACGCCTCCTCCTCTGCCTGCTGATAGCTCTATGGGGCCGGTCACGCCAGTTAGGAATATTGGAATCCCGGCGCAGACGCCTGGGTCGGCGTTTGGTGGTGGGACGAGCTGGACACCTGGGAAGGGATCTCCACTGCCGTAGGAGGTGGAATGTGGGATAGGCCCGAAAAGTCCAGGAAGTGGTGATGATGGTGATGATTTGCTGCTTGGCTATTGACGTCCACAAGTGTCTTGGCTTGAAGCTGGGGCTTTGTGTGGGGCTGTTCCATAAACGACTGAGGCCTGAATCGCCATCGAGTCTTTAACAGCGACCTTTCCAAGACAGTTTGGCTGAGCATCGAAGACGAAATCTGAGCCATGAGCTGCTCTCGACACTAGATGCACTCGTCCGGCTTTTTGAGGCTCATCACAGTTCGAGTCTCCTTTTATATTAACACAACAACGTATAGCGATCTCTCTCGATGAATCAGGGCGGATTAGTCAATAGCGCATACTTTACATGATCCAATCAAGCTTTCGAAATTGCCTTGAATGCGCTGCTTTATGTGATACTCATTGCGATATCTTCTGGCACAGACGGGACCATGGGGAGGCACGGCCAGCCGTCCCTCTTTAACAAAGTTTTAGGAAGTTGCCCTCCCAATTCCTTCCCTATCACGTTCGCGTTCCCTTAGGTCAGGAGCGGTCGGGTCCGTACATGCTCAGGTGTGGAAGGAGGATGCTGTGCTCCTCTTCAAGCTGATACTCTGAACTTCAACTCCAATTTATCCCCCTTGTTGAACCACCTCTATACGCTCACCCGAATCTCGCTCCACTCGACCTATTTTATTTCATGCTCTCATAAATTTCATATTATCACCTACATACCAGTACTCCGGGAGTAGACCTACAGACATTCTAGACGATTGGTGTTCTTCGACAAAATGGAGCGCAACGACGACGATGCCACACGATGTCTTCCAAAGTTCCCCAAACTATTTACTACATCTCCTCAATCAGAAATTATCCTTTACTCGGAGAACAACAATTCTGGGAACTCAACTCAGAGCGATGATGCCCAAGGAGCGACGGTGGCCGCTGTTGACGATGTCCAAATCGAAGCCGCACCCGACGATGCCCTTTACTCAACCCTCGTGAGCCCTGGAAGCGGGAAGCCCATGTTCTAGAAGACCAATGATGCCGAAGGCTTTCCCAAATCTCCAAGAGTCTTGGTAGTAGAGGAAGCACGGGTTTCAGAAGAGCCTGCGATGGCTGGTGATCCTTTACCACTCGCTTCCAGTACCGACGACACACAATCGAATAAGAGTATTCCAGATGAAGCGGTAGAAGAGCTTTCAAAGATCGTCAATGCTGTTCGCAAGTCAACTATCGGCTTATTGGACGATGGAGAGGGCAATGTGCTTCGACAACCGATTCCAGGTGTTAAGGCCACCGACGCCGACCCAGCAACTCCTGGGAGTCCTGACCAAGCACCGCAACCCCTAACAAAGAACCATCTTCGCTCGATTCCTGAATCAAAGCTCTACAGCATAGGAGCCGTACGGCGTCGACTGCAAGATGGATCCAAGGCCGCAACCACAGGCAGCGATACACCCCGGCCGGCAGATCTAGATGCCGAGTTCATCAGCACGTCCGAAGCTCCTGAATCATCTACAGAACCGGAGGGTGCAGGCTACTACGTCTTCGATCCACGTTCCGGTGGCTCGGGTTACTACCTGTACGAAGATGCTGATACTGAAGACGGCTATCGAGCTGAAAAGGCCACTTTCAGGCTCATGTCTCCTGAATCGGGAGTGTCGGCCTACCGCATTGAAGTCTCAGGAAAAGACCGAGGTGCCTCGAAGCGGAAGAGCCACGAAACACTATGGCGGTACAACCCCGAGCAAGGACCTGCCGTGGTTCTACGTAGCGACAGTGCTTCTCTCTACGGAACGGAACTTGCTTCCAACGAAGGGATGAGTGTCGGCAACGAGATTAGTGACAACATCGTGAAGAAGGTAAACGATCGTCTTCGAATGATTCGGCACTTGAGGGAGCATCTACGCATAATCGACGGCAAAGGCAAGCACATTCCAGAGACGAAGGGGTTATATCTCGTCGGTGACAAGGATATCCGCGACGTCGTTAGGATTGTCATGGAGGAGGCACAGAAGAGCGAGCACATTGTCGAGCCTGAAAGAAAAAGCACCAAAGGCTCTGCCAGGAGTCGATCTCTGCCGAAGCTAGATGAGGTCGCAAGCGCCATTATACCTCCATCGGCGACGATAGTTGATCCAGCAATGACTATCACTTTGCCCAAGACATCGTACACAAGCATCAACGCAAACGACATGCAAGTTCACACCAAGACTCGGGGCGCAGAATCAGACGCTACAAGTACTATGGTTTCCCGCCGGAGCATCGCTGAGGTCACTTGGGCCCAAAGCTATCCTCCAAGCTACAATCCCATGCCCGGTATCCATGATCGTGCAGTTTCTGATTGCTGTTCCCCTACTCATGGCGGCTTGGTTTCATGCTTGGACAATCGTCGACAAAGTCATCCCGCAACGCTCAAGGGTGAGTTTGTCCTGCGACACTATACTACAACGAAAAGTACAGCCGAAATACTGGCGGATATCATGTGCAACAAGAGCTTCGAACAGCAGCAGAGAGTCAGCGATGGGACAGTCATCACGTCGTTTCCAAGACTACTGTCCCGCCACTGCACCGACGACTGGTTGAGTCCACCCACGGATACTGAAGACTTGAATCAGCCGACTACTTCATCTACCTTGTACCGACAGGGTGTCGATGCACACTGTGGTAATGAAGCGACTGGTTCGTCAGGTTCTCATGAAGAGCCCCTGAAGCCACGACAACTCAACAGTTCCCTGTTCGTCAAGAACCCATTCTATTTGAAACCAGACGCCGGGGCAAGGGATATACCAAGGCTAGGAACAACTCTTGCTGCAGAGAAGAGGCTCAGTGCTTCGCTCGGTGTGGACACTCAGAGGCGTCGCAGCACCCAGGTAGCTGGCATCGAGAACGAGACCGCAGACGCTCACAACGGCCCACGACCAAGTCTGATGGACAGAATCAGGCAAGGAAGTCATAAACTGTTTCATCGACATCACTCCCACAAGTCGACCGAGGTTCCTGGTACAACTACAGAGGTGGATGAATCCCAGGCAAGCAGTGCACCGCGGTCCAGGGATAGCATCGTGAGGCATCTCACACCGGAGCCACCCAAGCCAGACATGGCAGGGGTATACGAGGCCATGACGGGAACCAGACTCAACGTTCATCGTCAGAGAAAGGACACTTGCTCAGAGGACAACCGGCCGCATGTCTGCGAGGACGATTTCTTGACACCTAGTCGAGCTGGCTCCCCAGCGTAGGGGATAGTCAATGGTGAGCAGAAGGCGTTTTTATTGAACGGTTATAGGCACATACCTACCTAAGCTTTCCAACTTTGAGAGCCCTCTTAATAGATCTGACCTTACTCCTGATGTGTTGCGTATTGTATGACTTGTGTGCGTATTCCTCCCTGGGCAATTTCCCAGTTATGTGTCTAATTGTCTTCTACTGTCGCTGATTACAACATTACACCGCCTTACTAGCCCTCGCCTTGTTCTCTCTATGTCTCTTCTCCTTGGCCGCCGTCTTCCGCCGCGTCATCCACGACCGATTCAAGTCCCGTCTATTCTCCCAGAACCACGCCTGGAAGTCACTCGAGCTCTGCGCAGGCGCCGCAGCGTCAGCATCCTCCTCTTCGTACTCCAGCTCCGCCTCCTGCAGCGCATCCTCCATGCCGGCGTCTTCCTCATCGTCGGGCCAGAAGTCTCTCATGCGCGAGGGATGGGCCGTGTCAGGTGTGGGCGCAGCGCTTCTGACGTTGCGCCACTCAAAGTCTTGACGGCTGAAAGGCGTCATGGGGGCCGGGGTGCGCTCGATAGTGCGCTCGACGGTGTCTTCCTCCTCACTGTCGTCACCGCCGCCGCCGAAGAAGTTGAAGGGTTGGGCTTCTTGGGCGGGAGCCTCGTCGGCGGTGCTGTCGGGCTTGGCCCGTTTGTAGAGGGCCTCGAGGGGGTGGATTTTTGTGGCGGAGGGGGTGAGG
>JABCKW010000354.1:0-53369 GCA_014824385.1 Fusarium cyanostomum | reverse complement strand
TAGTCGTGGACAGAAAACACGAGGCTAATTTGGCTGGCTTGGCACCTCAGGGAGTCTCGTCGTGGTTTCTGTTCCCCACGGGGGAACAACCTAGAGCGGGAGAAGGCTGGCTGTGATTGGTAAACCTAATATCCTGTCTAAGCTTCTGTCGACTAGGGCATTCGTATCAAACGGCATAATTTTAATAAACTTTTTTCAAACACATTGTTAGTGGGCCAAGTTGCCTGACAGGTAATTGACTTCTCATTTTGGCCTGACTGCCGAGCCGATACGCCCCTTTTTAATGTCACGTACATAGGCTGTACGACTAAAATCTTGTTGAAAGCAGTATATAACCCTAATTCTTCCATACTGAATCGCCGTACTCCGTGACCACTTTCGCTTATCCCATCGGAACTTGCCAAGCGGTTGTATGAGCTCTCAGCGACTCAACATGGCCTTTTCTACCTTTCTCATCCTGAGCTTGGCTACTCAGCTCGCAGTAGGGCAGACCCCTGGCAGCACCACCGAAGTGCACCCCAAGTTGGACACTTTTCGGTGCACAGTACTCGGTGGCTGCAAGAAGCATACAAACTACCTCGTTGTCGATTCAAGTCAGCACCCTATCCACCAGGCTACAAACAAATTCGACTGTGGCTCTCCCGGCAGCCCGCCAAACCGTACGGCCTGCCCCGATGCCGCTTCTTGTGCCAAGAACTGCATCATAGAGGGGATCCCTGACTACACGGTCAGAGGCGTCACTACTTCCGGCAGCGAGCTTCGTCTCCAACAGATGTACCGCAACACCACCGTGTCTCCTCGGGTGTACTTTTTGGAAGAAGACCAAAAGAACTACGAACTCTTTTATCTAACTGGCGGTGAATTTACTTTCGATGTCGAAATGTCCAAATTGCCTTGCGGCATGAATAGCGCGCTCTATCTCAATGAGATGCTCCCGGACGGCGGCAAAAGTCTGAGCCCCCACAACAAGGCCGGTCCGTACTATGGTACCGGGTACTGCGATGCCCAGTGTTTTGTCACACCTTTTATTAACGGAGTGGTAAGTGCAGCTCTGCTGTGTCTGTGATTTTGACTGACATATGACAAAGGGCAACGTTGCTGGCCGAGGTTCTTGCTGTAATGAGCTTGATATTTGGGAAGCAAACTCTCGAGCTACAGTTATTGCCCCTCACACATGCAATCAAACCGGACTCTACGAGTGTGTCGGTGCTGAATGTGGTGCAGCGGGCGTTTGTGACAGGATCGGCTGTGTCTGGAACCAGAACCGCCTTAACGTCACCGACTATTATGGCCGCGGGGATAGATTCAGGGTCGACACTACCAGAAAGTTCACGGTTGTTTCTCAGTTCCTTACCGACAAGTCTGGCTCCCTCAGAGAGCTGCATCGACACTATGTGCAGGACAACAAGATCATCCGGAGCGCTGTTGTCAACATCGCTGGACCACCAAAAATCAACTTCATGAATGACGAATACTGCAAGGCAACAGGGGCTGATTCGTTCATGAGGGTGGGTGGTATGAAGGGTATGGGTGAGTCCATGAGCCGCGGCATGGTTCTCGTTATAAGTCTCTGGTGGGATGATGCTGGCAATATGGCCTGGCTTGATCAGGGTAACAGTGGGCCATGCAATGCTACAGAGGGCAACCCGAGGTCGATTGTCAAAATCGAGCCTAACCCCGAGGTGGTCTTTAGCAACATCAAGGTTGGAGAGATCAACTCCACCTTTTCTCTGAGCTCGCCTCATCAAGGAGGAAGCCTCCCGGGGTTGGCCAGAGGGGAAGCCCATGCAAAGCATCATCTCCATCAGCACCGGCATAAACATGGTCACTAGATAGATTTCCCCAGTCAATTATAGCGACTCGGCCAGGAATGGAGCTTCATTTTCTCATCTCATCTTGTGCCACCCATTGAAGATATATAACCCGGCTAACTACGATCCTACGGTAGTTCCTTTTCGGTACTCCTAGTTAGTGAACAAGGTAGATTGGATTTTGTCTCCGAGTTGATTGGTATCAAAACAGGCATCGAAGATCTACGGCAGTTTAACACACCAATGAATGAATGGGACTAATTGACTTTGAAATAGAAATGGAATGTGCATGGCCCGACGAAGGGATGTGAATCTCGAATACGGTACTCAGAACTGAGCTGTCTATCTGTCCAACCTGTAGACACTTGATATGCAAACAAAAGAAAAGAACATGTCAATGTCGAAACACGCCAAATCCAAACTCCAGCAAAACCACTCTATCTGCGACTCATCATTCACACTCTAGGCCCCCAGAGGCTCGCTCGCTCCGCCTCAAACCCGGCCTTGTCTTCCGCCGTTGTCTTCAAGAAGCCGATCTCCTTCCAAATGTGAATGTACTTCCTTACCACAATCTCAGATACTGGTCCCACGGCAGAAAGAGACTTTGAATGTTCGAGGGTATTCTGCACGTCCAGGACTAACCCTCCACAAGCCATGCGGAGGTAGGTATCCTCCAAGAAGTCCACCAAAAGAGCAGCTGGGTTGTCTTGCTGCGGCGCCGCTCGCACCCGCGCACACCAGTCTTTGAATGGCACCAGGTTGGGGATGCGCAGCGCGTCAGAGAGGATGGCGTTCACATCGCGCCATTGCTGTCCAACCGGGTTATCGATGTGATAGAAAGGGTGAGGGGCGCTCTTAGACAGGACGAGATCGGAAAGAGTATCGGCAATGTCGTTGACAGGTGTCCAGTTGAGAGCGCCGTCAACATCAGGCAAGGCGTTCAACGTCTGCGACGACTTGACGAGGAATCCAAAATGCTCCATAGGGTTCCAGTACCCGCTGGTCTTGGAACCGGCAATCTGGCCAAGACGGACTACCATGGGGCGGAAGCGGTTGGGGTACTTGTGGAGGGTTTCGTCGAGCATCCTCTCGCATCCCCATTTTGCCTCTGCGTACCCATTCGAGAGCAATGAATCGACGGTGGCCCTCTGTTCAGGAACAACAATCTTTCCCTTTTGACCAGCAGCCAAGCCATATTGTCCAACGACCCCGATGGAAGACACCATCTGGAAGCTGAACTTGAAGTTCTGAGGGCGTCGCGAGGCCACCTCACAGCCGAGGTCGATGAGGTTGCGGAATACCTGGAATTGTGATTCAAAACCAGAGAGGGGACGCTTAGCGCTCATGGGCCAGGCATTGTGGATGAGGTGAGTGACCGAAGCCCCAAGGCCTTGGTACTCATTCTCCTTCAGTCCCAGCTTGGGCTTGGAAGTGTCGGCTTGGAAGACCTGGAGCTTGTGCTTCAGATGTTCGGGGAAGCGGATACCCTTGTCCCTCATGGCCTTGTACTGGCGTGTATAAGGCTCCTCCCTGTTCTCACGGTTGAGACAGATGACAGTCTTGACGTCTTCTAGCTGTGCAAGAGCGTAGACAAGGTGGCTTCCCAGGCCTCCAGTAGCCCCAGTAACCAGGACTACCTTCTCATTGTCCGCCGGAGCAGTAGCTGAAGGAATTGACGTGGGGGCAGAGAAACCCGCGGTATACTTCTGAACAAGCTCATCCACAGCCTTCTGGCGGATAGCAAGAGTAGCCAAGTCGCTATGAGAGCCGTGAACCGTGTCGTCTTTGCTGGGAGGAGCCTGGACAATTTCAGGGACGGAGACAACCACTGGCTTGCTCACGGGAACAGCCTGAATACTCTGGGTTGCGCCCACTTCCCTCATCAGCATCTCCTTGAGGTCGGCCACAGTCTGGCATTCAAGGAACAGTTGCTCATGTCGGACATCCAAGCCAAAGGTATCCTGGAAACGACTTGCGATGACCAGGGACAGCAGGGAGTCCACGCCGCAATCGGCAAAGTTGGTGTCGTCGTCAAGGTCTTCCAGGGCAACTCCGCTCTCCTCTGAGATGATATCAAGTGCGCGACAAAACTCAACCTCGAAAGGGTTTGCAAATTCCTCTTGTGCGTCGGGAGTGTCGACTCCTGTTGCGACACCGCTCGGGGGAGACTCGAGGCCAGAGTCACTGGCCGCTGAGGATGAGGTTGCGCTGGCGTCATCATCGGGCCCTTGGAGAAACGCCCTGAGATCACTGACTGTGGGATGTTCAAAGAAGAGCGCGTTAAAGTCAAGATCCAGATCAAGCTCCTCCCTGAAGCGAGCTGTGATACTTAGTCCCAGAAGAGAATCGATACCCACGTCAGAGAAGTTGGTGCTGTCGGTCAAATCGGAAACATCAAGTCCACTCTCCTCAGCGATGATCAACAGCGCCGTCGAGATTCTGGACGGCTGGAGCTTTTCGGCCGGCAGAATGGGCTTCTGCTTGGCTGAGATGCCAGTTGCCGCAACGCAGGTGGGAGCAGCTGGTAGCTTCTGCAGGGCTGGCCGCTGGTTCTGCGTCTTCTTTCCACCCTCAAGGGACAGTATGACCTTGAGAACCCTGCGTGGTACTCCTTGGATCTAATGCGAAAGTCAGCATGGTCTGTTTCAGCGCATTAATATGCTGGAGCTAGTCTACTTACCGCAATCTGTCCAAAGAATGCAACGACCCTGTCGCCGTCGAAGATGATCGCATCACCATGCCAAAGCTTGTCCTGGCCCTGATGCATCTGCGTGTAAGTCGTGTATGTCTTGTCAAAGTCGAGAGGCTCGAAAATCTGGAGAGAGCCCCAACCATGGTTCATGAAGACTTCCACATCCAGGTCGGTGCTATCATTGCAGTTCATGGCAAATCCACACGCCTGAGTCAAGGAGTCGATGACGGCGGGATGAGTGTGAAAGTCGCCGTCGCGCTTGACGCTACCATAGCTGAGGCGACTCGAGGCCTCGAGTGTCTGACTGTTCAAAACAATCTCGTCAATTGCTCTGTAGTCGTCATGGAAGCGCGCCAATGGGCGGATCATGCGGTACGCCATGGGACGGTTGAAGCGTGCCGTCTCGCCGGTTGCAATTCCATCGCGAAGAGCCTGCATCTTCTGCTTGATGCTGATCGCATCATCTTGAAGAACCTTTTGGTAGCTCCGGTCTCTGAAGCGTATAGCACATCGTGAATGTTCCTGCAGGTTTCCTTTGTTCTGTACATGAATTAGTCCTAGACTCATGAATGTGAAACGGTGGCAAGGGTACTTACATCAAAGGACATGAACTTGATAGTTGCAGACTGAGATGTCCAGTTAGCTTCAACATGCGCTTGCAGAGGTTGCTTGGCACCATTCTCTTTGAGTATCAGGGCTTTGGAGATGGTCATATCTGACACATCAACAATGTTGTCCTGCTGCTGAGGCTGGTAGCGCTCTAGAAGGTATTTACCCAGCGTCAATGCCATGTCTGCGTACACCGATGGAGTGCATAGAGGAATTCCGTCAACTTCATGGCCTTGCACAAGCGGGCTCAGATCTTTCCGTGCAATATCTGCCTCCACGATCATGTGCGTCTTCTTGGAGTCGCCGCTTTCTTCAATGACCGAGTGGATGGTTGTGCTCTCAAGCTTGGGAGCGTTGTTGATCACCAATGGACCATCTCCCTTGCGCAGCGACCAATCATTGACGTACTGGATCCAGTACTCCTTCAGGTCCCAGTTGTATGCCGGAAGGGCGACGACAGAATGGGAGCCAGTGAAGTCACTCTGGTATTCCGCCCAGTTGATATTGGCACCGGCGTCATAAAGACCCTTCAATGCTCCAGCCAGCATCTCCCAGGGCTGCCTGCCACGCTGCAGTGAGGCAATGCAGGTCACTTGCTGGCCCAGGACGGCCTTCACCATGCCAGTGATAGCCGGATGGGGGCCAAGTTCGAGCATCATGGTGCGATCAGTGATCACACGGTCGCGGTAAGCGGCTGTAAGCGCATCCAACATGTTGACGGGCTGGCGAGAGTGGCTTGCCAGGTACTCAGGGCCGAAAGAGTCGCAATGGTCCACAACGGCACCATCAAGAGGGCGTAGAACGGGCACCTTGGGCTTGGAGAACGTTACTCCAGCAACAAGCTCCTGGTAGTCCGCCAACACGGGGTCCAGCTGAGATGAGTGGAACGCGTACGGGACCTTCAGCAGGGTGGCCTTCATCGCTGCAGTCGTAAGAAGCTCTTTCAGGTTGGCGACGTGCTCGTTAGTGCCGGCCAGGACAGTCTCAATTGGCGAGTTGATACAAGCAGTCTCATAATCGTGACCCTTGAGCACCTCTGCAATTTCACCCTGAGATCCCTTAACAACAAGCATCGAGTGCGTGCCGCGTGTGCACTTCTTCTCGAGCAATTGCGCCCTGCTGCCCACGAGGAAGAGCGTGTCTGTGTCTGAGAGCACTCCCGCGACGTTGAGAGCAGCGTACTCGCCGAGGCTGTGCCCAATAACAGCGGCTGGAAGGATGCCCCATGAGGCCCACAGCTTGCCCAATGTGATTTGGAGACAGGTGGCGGCTAGTTGCACAACAATAGGCGCGAACTTTCCGATATCTTGTTCCTCAGACTGAATAACTGGAAGCATAGACGGGAAGCCCAGACTCTGCGCAATCTGATCCAACTGTCGCAGTTCGTTGCGAACGAAAGACGATTCTTCGAAGAGTTGATTGCCCATTCCTGGGTACTGGGCGCCCTGGCCTGTGAAGGTGAAGACAACACTCGGCGCGCTCTTTGGTCGAGTGACACCTGTGTTGTTTTGGAGAGCCGTCTCAATCTTGGTGCAGATGTCCTCGGCAGTGGAACCAGCAAGAAGAATTCGGTGCTGATGATGGATGCGGCGCGCCGTCGTGGTGTATGACAGCGGTCCAAGAGAGACTCCTGGGTTTTCATTCAAGAACTTGAGCATGGATCTCAAGTTGCCCTGTAGAGAAACGCCGCTCTTGGCAGTGACGGCGATGGGATACTGGGTTCGAGAATCAACACCGGCATCGAGTTCGAGCTTGGGCGGTGCATCTTCAAGCAACAGAGCCGAGTTGCCACCAGCGGCACTGAAGTTGTTTACAAAGACTCGCCTGGGCTTGGCAGCGGTGCCCTCCCAGGCAGTTGGCTTCAAGGCAATGCGGACGTTGCGCTGCTGGAGATCGGTCGGAAACCTGTGGTTGATCTTGGTCTTGATTCCGCAGTGTGGAACGATGGTGTTGTTCTTCATCATCTGCAGGACCTTGATGACACTACAAGCGCCCGAGGCAGCTTCACCATGTCCGATGTTGGATTTTGCTGAGCCAAGGAAAAGCGCTTGATCATCCGTTCGAGCTTGCTTGCCCTCAGTCAGGGGTGGTGCGAAGGTGTCCAAGACACTGGACATTTCGGCTGCATCGCCAGCCTGGGTACCACTACAGACATCCTGTTAGCGCATTCTTTGCTTCAATTGGCCTGAACAGAACAGTCCTCAAGGTTACTTACGTTCCGTGCATCTCGACATAGCTGACGGTGTAGGGGTCTACGGCAGCTTCACTCAGGATCTTGCTGAAGATGGCCCGCTGGGCCCCAACATGTGGCCGGGTGATCGACTCAGACTCTGCCGAGTGGTTGGTGTACGCCCCGAGAATGACTCCCAGGATAGGGTCGTTCTCGGCCAGAGCATCGTCGAGCCGCTTGATGATAATGGTAGCGACACCCTCTCCACGGCAGTATCCGTCAGCACCATCGTCGAAAGTCTTGCAGTTTCCAGTTCGCGAGAGGAAGTGCCCTCGGTCGAGACCAGCGGTGAAATCAGGGTTTGTCAAGACGTTGGTGCCACCGGCAATGGCTGTATCAACGTCACCTCGCCAGAGAGAATTGCATGCGAGGTGGATGCCGGCCAAGCTGGATGAGCAAGCCGTGTCCACGGCGTAGCTAGGTCCGCTGAACTTGAAGAAGTAGTTGATGCGTCCTGGAATGAAGGCACGGTTACCGCCGGGGATGAAGTAGGTGTCGATGGCCTGGGCGCTGTTCGTCTCCATCCAATCGTTGCTGGTCACGCCGTAGAAGACACCGACGCGGTCGGGTCGAGTAGAAGGAGTGGCGTCGGGAACAATACCAGCTTGTTCGATAGCTTCATAGGCTGTCATCAGAGCAAGTCGTTGCGCAGGGTCAATCTGGGGTGCCTCTCGTGGAGAGATATTGAAGAACCGAGCATCAAACCCAGCCGGATCATCAAGCCAGCATCCAAATGGCGTCGCGCTTGTGTTCTTCGCTGCTCCAGTCGGGTCAACATGTGTTCTCTGATCCCAGCGAAGGCTTGGCACAGGTTTGTGCACATCAAGACCCTGGAACAGGAGATCCCAGTAAGCTTCGTTGTCCTTGGCTCCGGGGAATCGCCCTGACATGGCAACAATGGCCAGCTTGGACTTCTTCGAGCTGGAATCCGAAGTGTCTTGAGTGGGCGCTTGTGGCTGTGCCGGTGTCTTGGGAAGCAGAGAGCGCAGAGAGGTCTGCTTCAGCACAGTATAAATCAGGTTATCCGCAGTCGATCCCATGGGCACGACCCTGAATTCATTTACATCGACATCTCCAAGAGAAGTCTTGATGTCATCGATGATCGAGCTCCATCGAAGAGGATGCAGCAGAGCTTGGGCAACGGCGTCCTCCAAGAGCGTTGTGAAACTTCTCTCATCCAGCTTGATTCCTGTGCTTGAAAGAAGCGGAATTTGCTCCGAGAGGGCAGTAGCCTTGTTAAGCAACAAGCCCGATACAATGCCCCTGGCGTCGCTCTGAGAGTATAGATGCGGGGCGTGATAGGCGCCGTGGATCGGGATGCTCTTGGTCGTGAGACCCTTGAAAGCCGGAGAGCTCACAAGTTGCGCAAGGGCCTTGGGTGGTCCACTAACAGTAATGCCGTTCGGTGCATAGGCACTGATAAAAGGTCTGCTGGTCAAGGGCAGGTTCTAGGAGTCAAACCTGTCAGCATAATGATCAGTGAGATTGGGGTGGCTAGAAGCCGCTTACACTCTGCTCGCAGAACTGGCGCACTGCTTCGGAAGACTTCGGTCCAGGAACCAGGAGTGCCCAGCTTTGTTCAAGGTCGTGCGACTGGTCAACCCTCTTGGCAACATCAGTGACAAGCACGCCCGTCCTGAAGGCTGCGATGACTGCATAAACAGCCATCGGGATTAGATCTGCTGTGAAACTGCTGCAGCTGACAGCTGCTGCTGCAAAAGCTCCCGTGCAGAGGCCGACAACTCTTGAGTTCTGGGCATCATATGAAGAAATCCCTGCTTGGCTATTCTCGATGTCAGCTGCCACAGTGCTTTAAATGTGACAAGTCACGAGAAACTTACCTGATGAATGTGCCAAGGTGGTACAAAGTGGTCATGGCCATGTTCAGAGCAACACATCGCTTTCCGCTCTGGTCCCACGAGAGGAGATCTTCCTCACAAGTAAACCGAGGAAGATCATTTCTGACCTTGTATGGCAACTTGTACATCTCAACACGAATAGAATTGTACGCTTTCGTGAGGAAGTCTTGCAGGAAAAGATTGTCTCGCTTCTGAAGCAAATTTCGTAGGTGTGGCTGGATGTCGAATGTCTGATCTCCGAAGAGATACAACTTCAGTTGGCCCGCCATGACAAAGGTGTTGAATCTTGTTGGTTTGTGAAAAGAGTGGTTGAAAGTCAAAGCTGCTTGTTGTTCTTCTTTCAAAATTGGCTACAGCAGAAAAAGCTCCTCTTTATGAATCAAACGATATCTCGTTGCCTCAGTCTATTCCCATATCTGTCACCGTCCAATGTTTCCCTTCAACAAGCCCGTTAAGCCCTTTGTGGCATAATCAACGACCGTAAGCAGAGTCCTGTTCGGAATCCGGCAGTATACGCAGCGAATATTCTGGTACGGTGATTATTGTTCAGCTTCCCCGACCTGAGGGCTGAGGCACAGCAACCTCATCCCCGGGCTGAGCCTCCATCTTGCTCTGGATGAGGCAGAACCAAGCGATGGGCTCTCGATACGCATGGCCTTGAAACTACTCCATAGCAAAGACACTTGGGTCCAAGCCGAATGTGGCACGCGGTTCACTGCCACAGTGATAAGCCGGCGTCCGAAATTACGGGGTTCCGCCGGGAACTATATCGGCGACTCTTTGAGGCTGAGGTCAGCTCGGCGGTTTTCCGGCAACCACATTCCCGTGAAGGCATCGGACGCCGTAAGAAGTGATCCGTGGAGCATCTGTATTAGGAGTATATTCTTCTTGAAAGGTTACCCCATTTAGAGAGCTGAAATCGCGTTAGATCCATAAACAAAAGCTCTCAGCCTTGATTCTACGATCGATTCTACCACGCACACTTCCCAAAGACCCATTATTTCACGTCACGATGAACAAGACTGAAAGAGACGCCGTCATCGAGCATGCAACACAGGTCAAGCACCTTGTTCATGATCCAAACAGTTTCTTGACCGACCTTGTCGCCCAACAGCAGCAATACCACTGCATCGGATGGCTCTGTCACTTTGACGTGCTGTCAAGCATCCCGCTACCTCCAGACTCATTGCCCTATGCCGAGGTTGCTGCCAGGGCCAAAGTGCCCGTCTCAACGCTCCAGTCCGTGGCCCGCATGGCAATGACTGCGGGACTCCTTTGCGAAACCAAGGATGGCAATCTTTCCCACAACTCACTCTCGGCGCCATTTGTCGAAAATGTCCACATGCGGACACAGCTACTGCACATGTTCAACCAGACAGTTCCCCTCATGGCAGCATTGGCACAGGCAACGGAGAAATGGGGTGATACCTCGGCACCAAATGAGACGGCATACAACCTTGTCCACGAGACCGACCTGCCATTTTTCCAGCATCTCAAGTCTCGACCCGATCTCAATGATGGCTTTGATGCCTTCATGAAGAGTCGCGCGGTTTCCCATACCGGATCCAATGTAGAGCACTTGCTGGAAGCTTTTGACTGGAAGTCGTTGGGCGAGGCAAAGGTTATTGACGTAAGTCTCGACACCCTTGACAAGTATTAACTCTGAGCGAGCTAACAATGAGTAGGTTGGTGGCAGCAGTGGCTCTACTGCAACCATGCTTGCCACAGCATTCCCAAAGCTCAAGCTGGTCGTCGAAGATCTCCCCAACCCAATCAAAAATGCCAGGTCGCGCGTTCTTGAGCTCTCGGAAGACGTGAGGAACCGCATCGAAATCATCGAGTATGACTTCTTCACTCCACAGCCAGTCAAGGGGGCCGATATCTATCTTTTGCGCACAATCCTCCATGACTGGCCGGATGCCGATGCCATCAGAATTTTACGAGGCATTATAGAAGCCATGGGGCCGTCCAGCCGGCTTCTCATCATGGACATGGTCCTGCCGAAGCCGGGCTCTGGATCGAGAACATTTGAAGCGGCTTTGCGGCAGAAAGATCTCACCATGATCCAGGCATTTAATGCTAAAGAGCGCGAGGTCGAAGAATGGAGAACTCTCTTAACCAAAGCGGACCCTCGTTTGAGCATTCGAGCGATTGAACGCCCAGCGGGAAGTGAACTCTCTGTCATTGAGGCGACACTGAGCAGCGGTAATGAGGTTGAGCCTCTGAATGGTGTGAACGGGGTGAATGGACATGCTTAAATCAATTAGTTTGAGTGAATAGAGTATCATGACTGTGCATCATTCGAAACTTACTGGCGATCTATTGTAGTGAATTCTTTTTAAATACCCCACGGCTCTCGACGCAAGAGAGCTTAGTTGCCATTCGAGTCCGCCTGGTCAGTAAAAGAATGAACATGTAGAGGCACCATTGAAACCAGGAAGAACTAGCGTACTTAACACTGGTTGTTCGTCAATGCACAAACCAAGACAGTCATTGTTAAGTAGACTATCTAGTTGACACTCTCTCGTACAATAAGAGGTGGCGTTAGGTACAAAAGGCAAGGTGAGAATGAACATAATAACCCAAGTACATACGGCGCGATGCTTGCATTCTTTATCAAGTGATCCTCCAGTACACCCCCTTCCCGTTCTCTGATGGCTTAGGACCAATCACCATCTTGAAGCTCTTCAAGGCTCTGCCCAGCCTTGATCTGCTCCTGAACTTCCTGCATCGTCCATTTTCTAAACTTGTGACCCTTGGGGTAGTTGGTGTTGACCAGCGGCACCTCGCCGTCACTGACCACATGATGCAACGCCTCGCAGAACTTCTCGTACGCATACGCTTCCGGATCGTGGGACCAGACCCATTTAGGATACCGAGAGCGAACAAGGGCCGGGTTCTTTGCGATCGCATCCCAGTCGGTGTGCTGCTTCAGCTGCTGGTTAACAAACCCCATCTTCTGCCCGCACGACACTCGCTGGAACCGCAGCTTGTTGTATGCTTTAGTCGCATTCGCCGCCTGGGACTTTCCGCCGAGCTGAAGACAGGTGGCCAGGGTGACTCCGTCTTCGATTGCCTGAGTAGCGCCGTTGCCAGACGTTGGGAGAAAGGCGTGTGCGGCATCGCCGAGCTGGACCACTCGGCCGCCAGGGGAGGTCCATTGTTCATGAGGATCTCTGAACTTGAGCTGCCAGTTGACCACGGAGCCCTTGGGCGCCGTTCTGATGAATGCTGCAATCGCCGGGTGGATAGCAGAGTTCTTCTCCATGACCGAGATGACTTCGGCTGGATCAACATCCGGAACCCAGGACTCAGTGGCCGATTCGGCGTGCTGCAAAAGAGGGTGTCAGCAACGTGCACAACCGGTAAGCATAGGTTAGATCAACTGACTGAATGAATGAAACTCCAGAACGCAATGTCGTGTGTAAGTGCAATCATGTTATGACTACCATTTCTAACCACTCGTTAGCCGTTGAAGCATCACGCTCGGGCACAGACAACTTACCCAAGCCAAAACTGCCAAATGGGCTGCTCGCCGGGCTTAAAATTCCACATCTCCCGCACTTTGGGGTCACGCAATGCGTACTCGACGGGGTAGCCCGCTCTGTAGATTGCCTTTCCACTGGTCTTCAACTCCCTGGGCATCCCGGGGACGATGGTGTCGGACTTGGTGCGGAGGCCATCAGCCGCAACGACTATGTCCGCCGTGCGCTTCTCGCCGTTCTCCAAGACAACTCCTCCGGCGCCCTGCTCGAGGTCTTCCCAGTACTCGACAACCTTGCAGCCCCATTCGATAGTCAGCCCGATGCGTTCGGCCTGTCGCAGGAACGCGCGATAGAGCTTGATGCGGCTGTGGGCATTGACCGAAGGAAAGCCTCTCCGGCCGGCGAGGTGCTCTGGGTCGTTGAACATGGGTGGCGCTGGGCCCCAGATGCGCTCGCCGGTTTGCTTGTAGTACGACATGGCGACATCGTACTGGTTCTCCTCGATTTCATAGCCCATGTCAGGCCAATGGCGGAGGAGCAAGATGGCGCTCGGCTGGATCTGAACGTTGTCGCCAGTCCAAACAGGACCAGGGCTTCGATCAATGACTCGAACATTGTGGCCTTTGCGCCAACACTCCAAAGCACAGGTTAGGCCGCCCAAGCCTGCGCCCGCGATGAGGACATTTATGCCAGTCTCGGGGTAACGCATGACCTTGGCGTCGATTCCTCTCTTGGCAGCATCTTCTAGACGGTCTTTGGCAACGGTTGGGTGAGTGCCATTCTGATCCGTGCCATTGGGCTTTGTACCATTGATGTGAACACCATTTTGTTGAGTTCTGTCACCGTTGAGATGAGTGCCGTTTGGCTGTACGCTGTCGTTGTTGATTGCCTCCATTTTAGTTGGATGTGTGGCAACTGAAGCAACTGATTCAGAGAAAATGATTGCTTGATGAGCTGCTATTGAACCATCAGTATACACTTAATAATGCGATATTCGTGCCACCAATATATTCAGCCTCGATTCATCTTCGCCCTTTGTCGGGCTTTCATGGCTGTCATCCGCCGACGTGTGTTACCGACGTGCCCGAAGAGATTCCCGACGTAATCCCCATATCGTCCTCGGGCTTACTTGCTCAGCCTCGCGACTTCGGCCGTAAGCCGCCATTGCAATGAAGGCCGAATGGTGCGAGTAAATAGAATCTGGCAGGCAATAACATCTGTGATACGTCGCACGATGCTGACGGCTTATCTGCTGCAACGCATTCCCACCAAACATTCTCACCAAACCAACCAACAAAGATGAAGACCCATACCGCAGCCTGGATTAGACACAGACACGCTTCCTTGGAGGTTGGCCCTGCTGAGACGCCAGCGCCAGGTCCTGGGGAGCTTCTTGTCAAGGTCAGCTTTATCGCCTTCAGTCCGATCGAGTCCAAGCAGCAGAAGTGAGCATTTTCCTCGCGCGGTATATCCAAGCGTCACCACTTGCTAACGCACAGCCTCAGGATTGAAGTGCACCCTCTGACCTATCCCAATATCCTTGGCCTGTCCTTTTCCGGTGTCGTTGAGAGTATTGGCGCCGATGTCAAGGGCTTTTCGGAGGGTGACAATGTAGCCGTCGTTCGGCCTCACAGCAAAGCAAATGACCAAAGATTTGGCTCTTTTCAGCAGTATGCACTTGCTTGTGCCGACACCACTGCCAAATTGCCGTCCAGCGCATTGCTTGAGTCTGGGGCCAAGGCCATCCTCAACCTTGCCACAGTCACTGCAGCCTGTTCGCATTTCCTTGAGCTAGATCGACCGAGTCTTGCCGAACCCAAGTCTCCAACTGGGAAGAAGGTTCTCATCTATGGCGGGTCAAGCTCCTGCGGCGGAATGGCAATCAAATACGCTATGGCTGCTGGATACGAAGTGGTCACCACTTCTTCGCCGAAGAACCATGATCACGTTGCTTCATTGGGTGCTGCCGCACTCATCGATCACACACAGTCTCACACGAAGGTGATTCAAGACCTAGCGGCCAATGGGCCATACCACCGGATTCTAGACACCATCGGCATTCCATCAGTCACCAACATCATGGCTGGTTACCTCAGCAGCATAGGGGGAGGCGCTTACAACACTCTGATTCCTGTTCTGCCAGGGACAAAGCCAATGCCAGCCAACGTTGAACGGAGATTTGAATCATACGGGTGGATCTTCAACAACCCAGAGCATGAGGAGTTCAGGAAATGGTATTACGAGGTTTTGGTGCCTCAGGGGCTTGCTTCTGGAGTTATTGCGCCCACGAGGTCGCAGTGGATCAGCGGTGGTCTTCAGAATGCTCAGCATGCGCTGGATCTCATGGACCGTGGTGAAGTGAGCGGCCACAAACTTATTATGAATCCTGGGGAGTAAGGCTCTTACAAGGGAGATTAGTTTTTGACCACATTTAAATCACAGACCACGATTGAATTATCTTCCTACGGTCCGTGATGATCCCAGATGTGTTAGTCTGGGCTCTCACGGACATCGAGTTCCTTCGCCAAAAGCAAGACTGCGCTCTTCAGGTTAGGTATTGGATACGTAGCGATTCTACTTTAACGTGTGTTCTTTGTCGGCATGATACCCTCGATCCCAACTCTATATCCTCTCCCCTTTGTATTATGCATCTACTCCAAAGACACATCCAAATAGCAGTAGGCACCGAGCATGAAACAGGAGCCGATGTCTGGAGGCCTAGATTTTGTGGTCCGTGGCGTCAAGTTGCTGATATTCGTTTGCTTGGAGCGTTTCAAAGCCAACAGCTGGCATAAACTAGCTATCATCTCTCAGGAGACCTAACACATTCCCGATCGTTGTTCGCAAGGATGCGACAAGGGATCGTCCTGACTTCTCAGAGGGATTGCAAGCCTGATCCATGATGCTCTGAAACGGGTCGGGTGAATCCACGTAGCCTAATAAGCTCTTTGAAAACGTCCGCTGCGCTGAGAGGCACAACTCTGCTGGGAGGCCTATAACTCGTTCGACGCTGCTGATATTGTGCTGGACCACTTGAACAACGATTTTGATATACAAGTCGCCCTTGATGGGCGGTAGGCCACTGATATGAGTGAACCCCGGCAGATTCTCAAAGAAGCCGAGGATATCGTGCAGGCCACTCAAGAACAGGTGGAGGTGAAAGAAGATGGAATTGTATATCTGCAGCAGTTGTATGTGGCCAGACAAGCACATGAGCACGACCGGTATGTTCAAAGGCGACGAGCCGTGGTCCTGGATCGGCGAGATGATTTGCTTGACAATGGCAGCCAATTCGGAGGTACTCTCCAGTGCCCGGAGGATGGGGTTGACCTGCAAATCCCCGACCTTGTCGACACATGAATGGCTGAGATTTGGAGGGGGGATACCCAAAACGAAAGTGTTTATGCGCGAAAGCTGATGGGCGATGCCCTCGTTGAGGCGAGCAAGCCGGGCGAGGACGTTGCTCGAGCCGAGAGACGGCTCCGGCAGTCTATTTGCGATGTCAAGGGCACTGCCGGGTGGAGATGGAAACAGAAAAGCAGGGTCAACGCAGAAACTCAGATTGTTGGTACCAGACAGAGCGGGAAGCGACTTTGACGCCGGCTGCTCTCCACCATGCAACTCAAGGAGGTCTGCTTCCATGGTGAAGGCGCCTGGGTTGGGACCGCCGACAAGGTCCGAAGCGTCGTTAGGGAATCCGAGATGGAGGGCGTCCCGAGTCTCGCTGCCGGACACTCCCTCGTCGAAGAACATGCTAGACAGTTCCGAGTCCACAGTGAGGGAGTTGTGGAAGCACTCCAAGCTGCCACTGCCGCGAGTCGGTGGCGATGCAAGTTCCTGTGCGGATTCGGTGGGCTCTGGTTCCGGAACGGATGCGGGAGACACTCGGGGCGCAGGCCTGGGTCCCGTGACAGATACAAATACTGAATGCCGCGGTCTTCGGGATCCCTGCTGCTGATGAGTGTCGTTGGGGCTGATGCTGGAACGCCCCAGTGGCCTCGGAGCGCCCGTTACGCAGGATGCGCCAGCTCGGGCACAGCGGACGCAGGTTCCATCGCCCTGGCCCTGCGATCGTAAGCATCGCAGCTTGTGCTCTCGGCATCGGTCGCATGCCGACCGCTTAGCAAGCGGCCGCCGCTGGTGTTGCTGCATGGCTGCGGTGGTAGTCAGTCAGAGAGTGTTGATTCAGCGATACGCCGTTGTTTGGAGATAAGTCCCCGAGCAAATCGACCGGAGTACCTTTGATCCGTCCCGCATCATATTTGCGTCAGCCGACGAATTACCTGTTAGAGGCACAAGCTGGGGCAGATGGCACTGCTTTGAATGCTGCTGCTGTTGGCTGTTATCAAGATTGTATAGCGACTCTAATAAGAGCTGGCGCAGAGCGAATGCACCGATACATGAGTAACCTCATGTTGTTGCTGTACAGCACAAAGACGATATACATGTATGATTCCCGACCCCGAGCCCACGATACGGGCTGATCGTGGCAGCATGTTTCATATTTAGATGAAGAAATTGTTCTCGGGACAAACCCCGATGCGTGGTTGAGATGGTGGTTTAACGTGTATGTATTCAAGCCATCTTCCTATCAAAACGACGCCAGAGTGTCAGACACGGCTCAGCTCTATGCAGGTCGAGGCCCGATGTAGTCATACACCAGTCTCAGCTTCGCAACCTCGTCTCCTTTCCGTACCACAATATGCCTGACATGGAATCTAGTTCCTTCAATCTCCTCATACCCAAAGATTTGATGTGTCACCGCGCCAATGTCCAAGTGCTCTGTCATCATATGGATCATTGAGCTTGGCCCCCTCTCTAAGCCTTGTGCCAGGTACTTATCCAACTGATCAAGCTCCTTGGCCGTCCCCCAACGCGTTCGCACTCGTAGTTTCCCAAGACTAGGCACTGCGAGCTCGTCGGGCTCGTAGTTTAGCGCTCGCTCCTCAGACGTGCCTGGCAAGCCCAGAGGCGGCGTGTATTCTATGAGAAACCGGGTCTCGCCGGTTTCGGGATCCGTCCATGTCTTTATGGAGACTGTCACCGAGATCCAGTTGGCGAGTCTGCGCATCAGCCAAGGCATGCCTTGGAGTGTGAGCATATGCTCATTAGAGTCGCATAGACCCCAGTTCTACCGCGCTGATGAGTATTTAGGATGCCAAAGTAAGTGGACGAACAAATAGTAGTGGGAGAAGTACCATTCCCCACCTATCATTGGTGTTCTTGAATGTGACATTTTCCGGCGTCGCCATTATGTGGATTCTCCTTCTGCTTTCTCTTCTTGCGTCTGGGATGATAAATGTTTTCCAGGTTGGAAGGACTTCCCTGTGGTCTCCAATCCGGTTAGATGATGGAATATATATAACAAAGTAAGAGCCTCGCCAGAGACTGCTGGGCCCCTACAAGTCTTGGCCTTCTTGCCCTTGATAAGCACTTGCTTTAGTATGCACTCGGCATCGGACCAGACTCTGTTCAGCCTATGAGATGGGCGTTGCTTGGTCACGGCCCGAATTGGCCCAGTTTTCGGGAGTAATGAAAGAAAATTTCGGAAGCATTGGAATATCCCGAATCTTTCTCCCGACTTCTTCCCCGGTACCCTGCAAACACTCCGGCCCTGACTCTCAAAGCCGTGCCTACGGGTGCCCTTGGCTTGGCAAGCCGCGAACCCAAGCACCCCGTGCCTTTTCTGTGAAGAATAGGACTATGACGAAGCGCTACCCACGTCTGCATACGCAAGAGCTCAATACTACATGAAGTTCTAGACGGAACGCTAATGCCTTCTGCCAGCGGCCGCAGTAGGCAATCATCCTAGTCACTCAGCGCTGAAGGCCACCGGAAGCTATGCGACGTTGAATTTGCAAAACGAGAAATGAAGGCTTCTGGCGCCCGCCACCGCGTTAGCTGAGACATTCACTGCCTTTCACTTATGGGAGACATGTGTACCAGGTAACAGAGGACAACGGACTCGTAATGCTGGGAATTATTCGGCACGTATCCGGATGAGGACTTTGCCCCGAGCCCTCTTGCTCGTGACGCGTTCGTACGCCTTCATGAGGTCCTCCATTGCGAACTCAGAGTCTAGAATAACCTTTAACCTTCCCTGCTCGACCATCTCAACCAGAGTCAAAACTTCAGGTATGTTGGGAGTATTGCTGAAGAGGATGTATGGCCGAGGAATGCCCCCGAGCCAGGTCGGACACCAGCTGTTCATGAACCATCGAACCATCTGTCTCAGGATGCCGTCTCCAAATTCGAAAGCGCCGATGTTGACCAGAGGGCCACCTGGACGAAGATATCTTGGAGAGTTTACGTAGAGGGCCTGCGATCCAACACAGTCTAGGATAGAGTCAAAAGGCTGCGATCCAAAGGCCGAGGCCAGATAGTCTGGCAGCGATGCGTGCTTCTTGTAATCCACAAACTGCAGACAGCAACACGCACTATTAGCAGGGTTACCCCAAAAGCGTAGTGGAGAATAACGCAGGATGAAGCATACCTCGTCAATTCCGTATCCTCGAACCAAAGCCTCATTGGCACCACTTGCAACTCCCACAACGAAAGCGCCCCGGGCACGGCACAGCTGCGCAGCGATGTGGCCGGCACTCCCACTCGCCCCATTGACGAGCACCCGCTGGCCCGAACGGACCTTGGCAGCTCGAACCGTAGCCAGGGCTGCTGACCCGTTGGAGATGAGTCCGGCGCCTTGGGCCAGGCCGAGAACCATCTGCTCACCGGCACCGTGCTCGCCGACATGAGTGTTGGGCTCCGAGAGCGGCACCACATAGGCTTCGGGCAGCCGCATGTACTCTTTCAGCGCGCCGGTGCCGCGGAACACCATGCTCATCGGGTCCGTCATGGCCAGCACCCGCGTGCCAGGCTGCCGCAGTTCTTCGGGGGCCTTGCCGCCGGCGGCGGCGACGGTGCCAGAGACGCAGAGCTCGGGGACCAGGGGCGGTGCAAAGGGCAGGGCGGGAAAGACGCCCATGAAGTGGACGATGGAGAATTCGAGGGCGACGTAGGAGACGCGAACGATGATGTCGCTGGAGTTGGGGCCGGGGATGGGCGGCGTGGAAAGCGAGTCGACAAGCTTGAGTGACGACTTGTAGTGACCTCGATGCTGGCGGACCCAGGCTCGCATCGTGGGCGGCATCGGTGCCGCGGGCTCGGAGCGTGCCATGTCTGGCTTTCAGCTTTCCTTGATTGATCAAATCTAGACCTAAGCGGAGCTGTCTGCACTTTAATGAGATCGACCTCGCAGAGGAATAAGAGACGCAGAGGAATAAGAGACGCAGAGGAATAAGAGACGCAGAGGAATAAGAGACGCAGAGGAATAAGAGACGCAGAGGAATAAGAGACCGCGGGCGAGGCTGCATGACGATGTCAAACCCTCCGAATTTTCGTACCCTCCGACTTTTCGTATCCTCCGAATTTCCTAATCAGGCAATTCTTGGCCTCCGAGTAGAGCACCTTTGGTCAGGGACTCGACGATGAAAAAACACCCCGAACCCGACCTGGCATGTCCTTTCTCTTGTTTTGCTACGAGACATCTGCCTTTATTTTTTCCTTCTTCAAGGCCATCGTGTTCCCCCGAAACCAAGATTGAGAGGGCGCCAGCAAGAAGAGACCCCACGAGGAGAACATGGCACCGAACCCGAATCTCTCGCGAGAAATGCCTGAAACCGTGCAAGAGTCCTTGACCAGAGGCGCCGAGGCAGCGAGTCTAGAGACTTCAGAAACACCAGGGACCCCCGACACCACGCATGTGGCCCCGGCCAAAAGGGACTGGAGATTTTGGGCTCTCTTGGCTTCCATCAGCCTCGCGGGGCTGCTCACGTCTCTGGAGGGAACCATCACGTCGACAGCACTTCCCTCGATTGTCAACGACCTCGGCGGCGGCCACCTCTACATCTGGATCGTGAATGGATATCTGTTCGCCATGTGAGTACACCCCTGGCCAAGAGGCCCGTCTCTCGAGTTGACTAACCACCCTTCGCTAGGACGGCGATGCAGCCTCTGTACGGACAGCTGGCCAACGTCTTCGGTCGCCGCTGGCCCATGCTCATCTCAACCGCCCTGTTCGTGCTCGGCAGCGGCGTCTGCGGCGGCGCAAACAACATAGGAACCCTCATCGGCGGCCGAATCATCCAGGGCATCGGAGCCAGCGGCACCACCGTGCTCACCGAGACCATTATCTGCGACGTGGTGCCGCTGAGAGAGCGCGGCAAGTTTCTGGCCATCGTCATGGGCATGATCTTCCTGGGCACCGCGCTCGGGCCCTTCTTCGCCGGCCTCATCGTGCAGTACTCGACCTGGCGCTGGACCTTCTATCTGGCGCTGCCCGTGGGCGGCGCTGCCCTCCTCTCTCTGTTCTTCTTCCTAAACGTCCGGTACCAGAAGGAGACGAACCTGGCTACGAAAATCTCGACGATTGACTGGACGGGCAACGTCATCTTCATTGCGGCCATCACGTCGATTCTCCTCGCCTTGTCGTGGGCCGGAGTGCTGCACCCGTGGTCATCCTACAACGTCTTGGTGCCGCTGCTCGTGGGCATGGCTGGCCTGGCCGGGTTCCTCGCCTTTGAGGGGTCTCGCTTTGCCCCAAATCCCACCGTCCCGCTGCACCTCTTTTCCAATCGAACGTCGGTCGGCGTCCTTTTAATAACCTTCTTCCACGGCATCATCGTCGTGTGGCAGCTCTACTTTATGCCTGTCTACTTCCAGGGCGTTCTCGGCTCGTCGCCCAGCCGTTCGGGGCTCCAGATCCTCGCAACAGTCCTCTCCATCCTCCCTGCGGCGGGCATCGGGGGAGGTCTCATGTCCAAGCTTGGCCGCTACAAGCCCATCCACTACGTCTCCTGGGCCGTCACTCTCATCGGTCTCGGCCTGTTCACCCTCCTGGACAGGGACTCGAGCACCGGGGACTGGGTTGGCTTCCAGATCGTCTACTCCATGGGAGCCGGCATGCTGGTTCCCACGCTTCTCCCAGCACTCTTGGCCCCGCTGAGCGAGTCTGATACTGCGCTGGCAACGGCAACGTGGTCATTTGTCCGCAGCTTCGGCATGGTGTGGGGGACGGCCATTTCCGCTGCCATCTTCAACACCCGCTCCGACGAACTGGCACCCAAGCTCATCCAGAATGCCACACTCAGAGCCGACATCTCCGGGGGCCAGGCGTATGAGCACGCCACTTCCGCGTTTCTTGGGACTCTATCTCCAGCTTCACGTGTCCAAGTTACCCAAGTTTTCGCCCAGAGTCTGCGCCAAACGTGGCTGGTGTCGCTCGCCTTTGCTGCTATCGGATTCCTCGCTGTGAACCTTGAGAAGGAGGTACCTATGCGGAGCGAGCTAGAGACCAGTTACGGAATGGAAGAAAAGCAGAAACCGAAGGCCTCTGAAGCCTGAGGATCTGGGTCGTGCAGCGGCTTTTCACTGATAACAGTCACTGTAACAGTCAGACTCGGCGCGGGGGCCACATCATATCTAGACAGACGGTACGGAGCTGAGCGGTCAGGTGTAGTTCTATCACGCGGCGGAATAAGAAGGGGTCTATCATATATGTGGCATAGTTCTCTTCCACTTAGCCCCCGGGCACAGGGAGGATTCCGTTGTTGCAGCTAAATATCAGGAATCCTGAAGAGATGGGACTACCGAGACTATGGCTTCTACACTCTCCGAGTACGGCGCTCTTTTGGCTTCTCAGTCACTGTGCTCTCTGGCTATGGCCCACCCAATTCGGACGCCCTGTGCTGTCCGTAAGTAATCATACTTGATAGCCTAAAGGCCGATACCAACAAAGCTGTATAAACGATATGCAATAAGCCCTTGACGATCCAATCTCTAAGAGATGCGAGGTAAAGCAACAGGTGTGTTGAGAGGCTAGGATTCCAATTCTTTAGACTGGGCATGCTAGGAGCTCACTGTATTATATAGAGGATACACTATCTTCTCGCCCGAAATCTCCCTTCGTCGCATGGTCTCAATGCCATCGATGACCTTGTCCAGTCCACCTTGCCTCAGAGTTATTGGATGCGGCTTGACTTTACCTGACTCGTACAGGGCCACATATCTTTCTTTCCAGAGAACAAACCAGTCGTGCAGCTCTGGATTCGCCGCTCGATAGTAGCCCCCGGGCAGATCGACTTCATTCCCGGTCAGCTCCAGCCCCATGGTCCAGTCCGCCTTGACAGACTTCCGCAATGTGGCGAGCAGGTCATCCGGTAAGAGCTCGAAGCCGCAGTACTTGCCGCCTCCACGCCCAATGGCAGCATAGCAGTGCCGGATGGTTCGGGCTTCGGTAATGATGTCCAGTACATACTCCAGGCTGTTTTTGGTGTATGCGCGTATGTCTTCTCCACATGTCGAGGAGTGGTAGTCAAAGGCTATCTCGGCGCCATAGCCCTCCACCATGGTGAAGTTCTTCGGGGAGCATGTGGTGATGACCCGGTAGCCAGACCTAAGCAGAAATAATTGATACAAGTATGTGAGAGAGAACAAGGAGGTTACTTACAGCTTCAGCAACTGGATAGCGAAGGTGCCGCTGGCGGTAGCACCGCCGTAGACGAGGACGAACTTGGGCTCCCGAGTCGGTTCCTCGGGTGTTCCGGTCAGTCCCAGCGTGATCCAGAGTGCCATTCCCACAGTGCTCGTCGTCGCGCACCCGATTGCCGCCGCTTGTTCCCAAGACCAGCTATCCGGAACCTTCCAAACCATGTCATGCTCGTGTCTGATGTACTCTGCAAAGGCCCCGGCCCATGGACGGCGACGGCTGGAGGCCGCCTGAGCGCCTGCGACGCGGTCTCCGATACGCAACCCTGATGTGAGAGCCGCGGATTCGCCCATGCGCACGATGGTCCCTGAATAGTCGGCTCCATTGACTGCGCCAGGGCACGGAACGTGGCCAGGCATCTTCCAGTCGCAGTGGTTCAGCGCTACCGCCGACACCTTTATGAGGAGCTCATTGGCCAGAGGGACCGGGATTGGTCTGTTCTCAGATGTCTCGAAAGTCACAGGATCTGTATCAGCCTGCACAATGGCCTTTTGGCGAGGGGGAAGTGTTGGAAGGCTCATCGTTACGTGCAACGCGTGGTTCGGCTCCCAAGACGTCGGTTTTGTTTCGACTTTGAGCCTCTTTTGAAGCAACTTGTGCCTAGACGGTTGCAGTAGCTATCGTCAGAGGTTATTGTTTACCGTACTCGGAGCTGCCGAATGGCTGGGCACAGGGCAATGCGGCTGTCGTTCGGGAATTCAATATGATAATTCGGGACTTTTTCTCTTCTGAAAGTCAACCGCTTGGTCGCGCGTCTAACTTGCCCAAGCAGTTTTCGGGGGTTTTTTTTCATCTATCTGGTACCTAACTTATCTGTACGCTCTCCCTTTCTTTCTTTCATCTTCTGTTCTCAACCCCAGTCCGCCGCTTGAGAGAGCACACTACTACAACAAACCATCGTTGAAGAAAACAAATATGCGCCAAAGTCTTAGCCTAGCACTCGTTGGTGCTGTCGCAGTTGTTGCGTTTCAGTCGCAAGTTCCTCTCAGTCCTCCTTTTCCTGAAAGCCTGAATGAAGAATGGGACGATTCTTGTTCCATCAGCAAAAGCACCGCCTACGAGATGGTCCAAGGTCCCAACGCCTTCTCTACATCCCCTTCTGAGCATATAAACTCGGTCAAAATCACCCCAGCCATCAACGCGACAAACTGGGAACAATGGGAGTTTGACGGTCTTTCGCACACGGGCCTATCTGGGCTCCTGATGGCATTTTCCAGAGATGCATCTTACGCCTTTTTCGGGCAAGGAAATCTGCGTGTGGAATTCTACATCACGCTTGGCGACGGCACGGTTATCCAAGAACTCGACTACATCAGCGAATCTTACGTTGTCGACTGCCCGGACTTCACCGCTGGAGTATGGAACAGCACGGACAGATCCTATTCCTTTCATGTTACCAAAGACCACCAGTTCGCGAGGCTCAAGTTTGACTCGTGGAGGATTCGAGGCGGATTCACCATGTCCTCCAGCACAACACCTCACCTGGCTGACGGGTCGCCCTGGACTCCAGATGGCGGCAAGCCAGACGCGACCGAGATTTCTCCCGGGCTGTATTACGGTCTTTCCATGGGAGGAGCCGACGTCAATGTAGACGCCACTCTTTCGTCTGGCAGGCGCATCGCCTTCAAGGGGAGAGGTGGTTCTACCCGTCTGTGGGCAACCAATGGCTGGCTCAAGCTCTGCGAGGGCTGGAAGGTGTTCCGATCTTGGGCGGGACCGTATACCATCGTGCACTGGGACGTGATGGCGCGTATGGGTAAGCCCGGCAAATACGTCTCAGCCCACTTGTTCCACAACGATCAACTGTTGGTCGGTTCCAGAGTTGGCAATGTTTCTGACAAGGACGACTACGTCCTGTTTACTGATAACTTTGACGGGGAGATGTCGGGTAGGTACAAAGACAAGAACACGGGTCATACTCTCGAGTTTGCCTCGCCTACTAAGGATAAGAAGTGGAGGTTCGACCTGCAACATGTTGTAACTCAGTATGAAATCGGCGCTGGTGCTGGATTCGGCATGAGCGGGTTTGCCAACCGAGTAGTTGGTGGTGAGGTTGGTGGCGTGCAGTACGAGGGCAAGGGCCACTCAGAACAAACCTACTGGCCGGAACACATCGAGCAGTGGAAGATTTGGCTCGTCTGGGGCTTTGGCTTCCTCGGGAAAGGGAAGATGTATGTTATGAAGATGGCCAGCTACATACTGTAGCTGTTGATCCGTCTTACACTCCCATACACATTAAGGAGGAGGTCAGCTCTGGATGCCCAAGAAACGCAGCTCAGTTTCTTAGCGTAACGGAGCTAAAACCCTGAGAGCTGGCTGTTTTCGCTTGGGCTTTATTTCATGATGGCAAGCTAGTTGATCAAAGTCTGCCATGGTATTCATCGTGTCTATGTAGCTTGGTTTATGTTTAACCGTATTCCGTAACGCTAGAGGGCGAGACAACAAGACCAATATAAATCATCAAATCATTAAAATAGCTTGCCAACCTTTCTTCTACAAGGTCCAGGAAACGAGGGAACTATTCAAAGTACACCACATACACAACTGCATATCAGTGTTTGTGTAACCCTAACATGTTTGCTAGCCGATCGGGGCATGTATTCTCCTGGCCATCACCGGTCCTACCAAAGATCATTTCCCAAAACCTCCGAGTTAGAATATAAGCCGAGGACGACAGGTCGTATCCCGGCCTCGGCTCGTGTGCAAACCTCCGAATACGGCTGATTTGTATGGGCGGAACCGAAATCCCGAGCTGACTTGCATCCTCACGATTAGATCCTCCTGAAATTGTTTTAAGCCCCGACTCGGGTTTATTTCCGATTTGGTCCTTTACCCGAGTAAGAAATTGATACTTTTGCTTTAAATGCACTAAGGGCTTCGAAGAGGGATGTTGTTGCTGTCTTGATAGAGATATCTGTGTCCTGCTCCACGTACCATCAACCCCTTCCATCTCCACATGCCCTTGATCTTTCTCAGGTTTCAACAACGTATCGAAACGATTTGCAGGTCGTCATAATGAGTGGCCAAAGCAATGTTGGCGGAAGAGAGCCCATTGCGGTTATTGGAAGCGGGTTCCGATTCCCCGGCTCATCAAACAACCCATCCAAGCTCTGGGAGCTTCTGCTCAAGCCTCGCGATCTTCGATCGAGGATCCCCGAGAACCGGTTCAACGCAGATTCATTCTATCATCCAAATGCCTCCCATCATGGAACAACAGACGTCCGAGAGTCTTACTTTCTCAAAGAGGATCACCGCCACTTCGATGCGGCCTTCTTCAACATCAAGCCTGTGGAAGCGCATGCGATTGACCCGCAGCAGCGTCTGTTGATGGAGGTGGTGTACGAGTCACTTGAAGCCTCTGGAACGTCAATCGAGTCGTTGGCTGGGTCTCGGACTGGAGTCTATGTCGGGCTGATGTGTGCCGACTACGCCGAGCTCGTCAACAGCGATGTGAATACGCTTCCAACCTATACCCCGACTGGAAACGCTCGAAGCATCATGTCCAACCGTATCTCGTACTTCTTTGACTGGCATGGGCCGAGCATGACCATTGATACGGCGTGCTCATCCAGCTTGGTAGCAGTACACGAGGCAGTGCAGCTGCTGCGAAGCGGTGACTCGGACGTCGCAGTCGCCGCCGGATCCAACCTGATGCTCGCACCTCTTCAGTACATCGCAGCGAGCAAGCTGAAGATGTTGTCCGCAAGCAGCCGATCCCGCATGTGGGACGTGGATGCTTCTGGATATGCTCGCGGCGAAGGAGTTGCCGCTGTGATCCTGAAGCGTCTGAGCTCTGCAATCGCGGATGGAGACCACATTGAGTGCATCATCCGAGAGACTGGCATCAACCAAGATGGCCGGACCAAAGGCATCACCATGCCCAGCTCGGCAGCGCAAACAGATCTGATTGCGACAACCTACGCCAAAGCAGGCCTGGACCCTAGAGACCCTGGACAACGCTGTCAGTATTTCGAGGCCCACGGAACCGGGACCGCTGCAGGCGATCCTAAGGAAGCCGAAGCCATCAGCAAAGCCTTCTTCCACCCTGCTCAAGATGTCTCTGGAGAAAGTGATCCCCTCTATGTGGGCTCCATCAAGACCGTCATCGGGCACACCGAGGGCACAGCAGGCTTGGCTGGTCTTCTCAAAGCTTCGCTTGCAGTTCAGCACGGCATTATCCCACCCAACTTGCTCTTCAATCAGCTGCATCCCAATGTCGAGCCCTTCTACACGAACCTCGAGGTACCGACGAAGCCCAAGGCATGGCCAAAGCTTCCAGAGGGTGCCCCAAGACGTTGCAGCGTCAACAGCTTCGGCTTTGGAGGCACCAACGCGCACGCCATCATCGAGAACATCGTGCCCCCGCCCGCACAGAACAACCAAGTCGTTTCCGCTCGTCAATTTACACCCTTTACCTTCTCCGCTACTTCGGAGAAATCCCTGAGAGGCGTCTTGGCCGACTATTCGCAGTATTTGCGACTGAGTCCCGAAATATCTCTTCAAGATCTCTCCTACACATTGTATGCTCGGAGGAGTGAACATGCTGTGCGGGCACACATCTCAGCAGCCTCGGCCACGGATCTGTATACCAAGATTGATGATCTTTTGCGGGCGCCGTCTTCCAGTGGCGGCAATGCCCAGAATCTCGGGGTGCGTTCCAAAGCATTGTCGACACCAGTTCGCGCACTTGGTGTCTTCACCGGCCAGGGAGCACAGTGGCCAACCATGGGGAGAGAGCTAGTTCTCCACTCTCCATACTGCAGGGCGTTTGTCCGTCAACTAGATGGGATGCTTCAAAATTTGCCCGAGGCGGAGCGGCCTGAGTGGTCATTGATGGACGAACTCACATGCGATGCTCCCCAGTCGCGACTCGACTCTGCTGTCATTGCACAGCCCCTCTGCACCGTTGTCCAAATAATGCTCTATGATCTCCTGTTGAGCTCAGGTGTCAAGTTCCAAGCAGTTGTTGGCCATTCATCAGGGGAAATTGCTGCGGCCTACGCGGCGGGCTACCTCACGCGAGAAGATGCCGTCAAGATTGCCTATTACCGAGGCTACTTCACCAGCCTGACACCTTCTGACCGACCTGGGGCAATGATGGCCGTTGGGACCACTGCAGACGATGCCAACGAGCTGTGCAGCCTGTCCATGTTCAAGGGCCGCCTGGCTGTCGCGGCCATCAACTCGCCCTCCAGTGTCACGGTTTCCGGCGACCGCGACGCAATCGAACAGGCCAAGGAGGTCCTTGAAGATGAGAAGAAGTTTTCAAGGATTCTCAAAGTTGATAAGGCATATCACTCTTCCCACATGTACCCATGTGCAGAGGGATACCTCGAGGCACTGAGGAGATCTGAGATCCATCCTCTGTCAGGAAGAGATGACTGCGTCTGGTATTCCAGCACCCACGAGAACAGACAAGTGCATGGTTGTGAAGATCTTGCAGGGCAATATTGGGCAGACAACATGGTCCGGCCAGTTCTTTTCTCGCATGCTCTTCAGACTGCTGCTGCTGCAGCCGGCCCCTTTGATTTCGCCGTCGAGGTCGGGCCTCATCCAACGCTCAAGGGACCTGCACTACAAACCCTTCAGGAAACTCACAAAGACACGCTTCCCTACACCGGCCTCTTGCATCGTGGCAAGGACGATATTCACGCCTTCTCCGATGCTCTGGGTTACCTTTGGTCTCGATTTGCTCCATCGGTCGTGGATTTCCGAGTCTTTGATGCATTTACGTCGCGATGCGAGAATAGAAATATGATGTACAGTCTACCCACATATCATTGGGATCACGACAATATCTTTTGCCACAAATCTCGCGCAACAAAGGCCTTCCTCAGTCAAAGGACCATTCCTCACCCTCTACTCGGTACCAGAACGACGGATGTTATGGAGGAGCAGATTCGATGGAGGAATCATCTCTTACTGAGCGAACTCCCTTGGATTCGAGGTCATCAGCTTCAGGGACAGGTCATCTACCCAGCCACGGCATACCTCTCCACCGCCGTAGAGGCTGCCATGTTCCTGGTCCCAGAGGGAGTGAATGCCAGTGTAATTGAAGTTCAAGACTTCAACCTTGGGAAGCCTCTCGTTTTCGGAGAAGACAGTGCTGGCATCGAAACCGTCTTCACCCTGAGCGATATATCCAAGGGCGATGACAAGACGTATTCCGCTTCCTTCATTTATCACGCAGCTAGCAATGCAGACGTCGAGCACCTCTCAACTCACGCTACCGGCAGAGTCATTGTCACAACCGGCGAAACCACTTCACACTGGCTGCCATCGCAGCACAAGGATCTCCCGAATCTGGTTACCATCCCCGAAGATCGCTTCTATAACTACTTGGAGACTGTAGGATACGGCTACAGTGGATACTTCAAGACAATGTCTTCTATCAAGAGGAAACTGAACTTCTCATCCTCCAAGATCCGAGTGCCTCCACAAGACGAGGAACCCGGGAAGATGCTGCTCCATCCAGCTCTGTTGGACACTGCCTTGCAGGGAATCTTTCTGGCATACTTCTGGCCGGGCGATGGCAGCCTCGACCAACTTTACGTTCCAACTGGAATCCAGAGTTGCCGCGTTAATGTCGGCCTTTGCCAGCAACGCCTCGTGCCTGACATGGACGTGTCGTCGAGTTCCCAGCTGACGGGGAACCCTCTAGCTACGAAGAATCTCAACGGAGACGTGGAGATCTCCACTGATGATGGAGCCTGCCTGGTTCAGATGGAGGGGCTGGAAGTTGTCTCCTTCGCTGAGCAAACCGCGGACGCAGATCGTGCCATCTTCACCGAGTACGTTTGGGATGTGTTGGCGCCCGATTGTGAGCGTGCCATGGGCGGAAGGAGGGCGACTGCAGAAGACTACGATCTTGCTTACGCCATAGAGAGAGTCTCCGTTTATTATATGAAGCAGTTGGTCACTCTTTTCCCGGAAGCGCTTCGCAGCACCATGGACCTCAAGTGGCACTTTATTTGTCTCTTCGACTTTTTCACCGACGTACTTTCGACTACCGAAGCTGGCCAAAGAAAAACTGCCAAGAAGGAGTGGTTGAAAGATAGCGCAGCTGATATTGAAAGGGTCAAAGCCAAGTAAGTAAGCGCTCATACATGGGGCGAAACTCAGTCGCAAAGATGCTGATCATTGTTCAGATATGCACACACGGTGGACATGCAGCTCGCTCAGGCTGTGGGTGACAACTTGCCTGCTGTGCTTCGAGGCGAAACAACCATACTGGAGCACTTGACCAAGGACAACCTGTTGGATCGTTTCTATGAAGTTGGGCTTGGCCTGAAAGAATTCTCAGGCCACCTCGGAAAGACTGTGGAGCAAGTCGTCCATCGTCATCCTCGTATGAAGATGCTTGAAATAGGTAAGGAAACCAAGCGTCTTACTTATGGCGAGTTTCAACTGAACGTTATGTTAGGAGCTGGGACTGGTGGTGCCACCAAGGTCATCATGGGAGGTATCGGTCGTACATTTTCCTCATATACCTACACCGATATCTCTCCCAATTTCTTTGAGACTGCGTCAGGAGTATTTGCCTCGGTTGCAGATAAGATGATATTTAAGACTCTGGATGTGGAAAAGGACATTGTGCAGCAAGGCTACGAAGAGCATTCATTCGACCTCGTGGTTGCTTCTTTGGTTCTTCATGCGACCACGGATCTGAAGCGAACCCTGACCAATACTCGCCGGCTGCTGAAGCCTGGTGGTTACCTCGTCATCCAAGAGGTTTGCAACAACGAACCCTCCAGAACTGGGTTTATGATGTGCGCTTTGCCAGGCTGGTGGCTGGGTCAAGACGATGGCAGGAAGCTATCACCGTGTGTCTCAACGCCCGAGTGGCATGATCTGCTCGTCCAGACGGGCTTCTCCGGTGTCGATTCTGCGACGCATGAGCTGGACTCGGTTCCCTTTCAACTCGCCGTCATTGTCTCTCAGGCCATCGACGGTCGTACATCGTTACTCCGCGAGCCTCTCGCTCTGGTAGGATACGACGCACCCGTGGATGAGCCCTGGGACTTGGTGCTTATTGGAGGCCAAACCGTGAAATCAACTCAGCTCATGGAGCAAATTGTCGGTCTGATCCGGTCCCCCAGCGTAACGCATACAATTGTCAAGACTATCGACGACATTGATGGCGCCAAAATCTCACCTACAACAGCCATCCTGTGCCTAGAGGATCTGGATGAACCAGTCTTCAAGGGAATATCGGAAAGGACGCTAGAGGGCCTGAAGAGGCTTTTTGAAACACAAAGAACAGTCCTATGGGTTACGCAAGGGTGCAGATCAGCAGATCCATACATGAACATGTCGGTCGGGCTTGGGCGGACTTTGATTCTGGAAAATCCCGACCTGGTCCTGCAATTCCTCGACCTGGAGACTGGTGTCGAGCCAGATGCCCGACAAATCCTCGAAGCACTGCTGCGCCTACGGCAGAGTGATAGGTGGGACAAGGAAGGGAAATTCGGCGATGTGCTGTGGACAAACGAGCACGAGCTGGCCTACGACGACGGAGAGCTTTGCCTTTCTCGTGTGCACCTTGCCGAGCCTCTCAACAATAGATTCAACGCATCCAAACGAACGGTGCTCGAGATGAAGAACCTGCAAACCGTCCCGCTGAGCCTCTCTCTTGGGCCGTCCTCGAAGCATTGTCTTGTTTTGGACGATGCCCTCGCAGCTAGGATGCTCAGCTCACCACAGCTTGACTCCGAGATGCTCATCAAAGTCACCCACTCACTTTTGATGCCCGATCTTGCGACACCTCTTGCGTCATACTTGATTCTTGGTACCACTACAGGAGCGGTGGAGAAACCAGTCGTCGCAATTTCAGAGAGCAACGGCTCATATGCTTCAGTCTCGTCGAAAAAAGTACTGGACATTGAACTTCCTGCAGGCAAAGAGTCACTGCTGTTGTCTCACCTTGACAATCAATTGCAGGTCGACAACATGCTGTCAATCTGTGAGAATGGTTCTGTTCTGGCCATCCACGAGCCCCATCCAGACCTTGCGTCAATCATCGTCGAGCGCGGCTCAATCGCAAATATCCACGTGTGCATCACATCAACGTCCTCTGCGGACAGCTCGTGGACAGAGATTGATGCCTACTCTCCCAGGAGTGTCGTCAAGTCCTTGTTGCCTCCAAACATTTCAACCTTTATTGACTGCTCCGCGGGCAGCCAAGGCCAGCGAGCCGGGTCTTTGATTGCATCGTGTCTACCCCGGACATGCCTCAAGACGACAGTTGCTAGCCTTCCGTCACTGCGACGCATTCGCGGCTTCTCTGTTGCCGACTTGCACCAGAAGCTCAAGATCGTACTGCAAAGAGCTTTGAAGGAAGTCGCTGCACCCAGAAGCTCAACAAATACATTGCCTCTGATCCGAGTGGATCAGTTGGTCGACGGCTCTTCCGTTGCTCCTCTACCTGCACCGGCTATTGTGGATTGGAGCACCACTACCGAGGTTCCTGTCCAGATATCTACAGTCGACAGCCATATTACCTTCAGGAGTGACAGGACATATGTCTTTTTCGGACTGACGAGTGATTTAGCCCAGTCTATCTGTGACTGGATGGTGACTCACGGAGCCCGGAACATTGTACTAACAAGCCGCAATCCAAAGGTCGATGCCAAGTGGGAAAGGCTCCTGATGGAAGCTGGAGTCAGGGTTGAAGTCTTCTCAAAGTAAGATATGGTCGTTGGCGAAATCCAATAACGGGAAAAGCTAACAAGGTCGCAGCGACATCACCGACAAAGAGGCCCTGGTTTCCCTTGTCAACCACATACGCCAGAGCTTCCCACCCATCGCTGGCATTGCTCACGGTGCCATGGTTCTCGACGATGTCTCGTTCTTTGAGATGCCTTTTGAGAAGATGATCAAAGTCCTCGGGCCAAAGGTCCATGGAGCCATCTACCTGGACCAACTTTTCCAAGCGCCGACTCTCGACTTCTGCATCTTCTTTTCCTCCTGCACAGCTATAGCCGGGAACCGTGGGCAGTCCGCCTACACTGCTGCCAACATGTTCATGTCTTCATTGGCGAGCCAGAGGCGTGAGAAAGGCTTGGCCGGCTCCATTCTTCATATTGGGGCGGTAATGGGAGTGGGCTACATCAACCGAGGATTCAATGAATACATCTTTACTGCACTCAGTCGGGCTGGTTTCATGATGGTTTCAGAAAGGGAGTTCCACCTGTGTTTCGGCGAAGCGGTCCTTGCCTCGCACCCCCAGTCTGGGCGGAATCCCGACGTCGTAACGGCGCTGGAGACGGCAAAGTTCGGCGACACGCTGCCTCTGTGGGCCAAGTATCCCCGATTCCAGTACTGTCTTGCAGCAGACAGTGGAGCAGTCAAACGGACCCAGAAGAAGCAGACGGTCTCTGTGTCCACCAAGCTCAGACTGGCTGATGCAACTACGGCGGAAGAAGTGCTCGAAATTGTCCAAGGTGAGTCTGTCCCGCTGACAGCCGTTGACGAGATCTAACGTTGAGATAGACTCCTTCTACCAGAAGCTTCAGGTTGTCCTCCAAATTCAAAATGACGCGGATAGATCTCAAGTTCTGGCTACCGGGACAGATGATCTCGGCATTGATTCTTTGGTGGCGGTCGAAATACGCTCCTGGTTCTTGAAGGAAATCGACACCGAGATCGCCGTGTTCAAGGTCTTGTCTGGAATCTCGATTGCAGAGCTTGTCGAATTCGCCGTTGAGAGTATGCCTGCAGGATTGACTCCAAACAGAGCCGACGCCCTCAAGGCTCCTCCTGAACCCGAGGCCCCAATCATATCGCCGCCACCGCCACCAGGCTCAGTGTCTTCGGTGCCGAGCAGCCTGCCCAAGAGCACTGCGGAAGCCAGCCAGCAGTTGAGTGATCAGAGTTCCAAGACTAGCCAGCCAGACGACAAACAAGACGAGGAACGAGGCTCGTCTGCTGCCTCGCTCAATGAAGCTTCAGAGACCACTTACGAGAAGGTTCTACCCGTATCCCCGGGCCAGTCGAGATTCTGGTTCCTGAAGCACCTGATGGAGGACCAGACGACGGCGAACAACACCATATTGGTCTCCATCCAAGGGCCAGTCAGACTCGACAGTCTCGACGCTGCGGTTCGCAAGGTTGCAGCTCGCCATGAGTCGCTGCGCACCTCGTTCTTCATGGACGAGAATCAGAAGCCTGTTCAAGCCGTGTCGGAATCCTCTCGCCTGTACTTGCAGACAAAGGTCCTCGACCCGGAGTCCAAGGTCGAGGAAGAATTCGAGGCCCTCAAGAATCACGTCTACGACATTGAACACGGCGAATGCATGCGACTTGTCTACCTTGGTGTCACGGCTACGGAGAGTTATCTTCTCATCGGCTCGCACCACATCGTCATGGATGGCGTCAGCTTGGAGGTTTTCTTGAACAACATTCAGAAAGCCTACAACGGCCAGAGCCTTTCAGGTCAGGTCTACCAGTACTCCGACTACTCGGAGAAACTACGCAAAGAGCTGGAACAGGGTGCCATGCAAGACGAGATCGAGTACTGGAAGTCGGAATTTGCGGACGCGCCCTCACCCTTGCCTCTGCTCCCCTTCGCGGCTGTGAAGCAGCGTAAATCTCTCACAGCTTATGAACACACCTCTGTAGGCCGCACGGTTGATCCAAAGGTCGCCAAGCAAATCTCAGACACCTGCCGCAGGCTGAAGGCAAACGTCTTCCACTTCTACTTGGGGGTGTTTGAGGTGCTCCTCTTCAAGCTTTTCGGCACCAACGACGTCTGCATCGGCATGGCAGATGCAAACCGCTGGGACGATCAAGTCTCTCAAAGCATTGGAATGTATCTGAATCTTCTTCCGCTAAGATTCCGTCTTGACGGCAAGCAGTCTTTCGAGGCTGTGCTCAAGGACACTCGCAGAAAGGCCTATCTCGCCATGTCGAACTCGAGGTTGCCATTCGATGCACTGCTCGACAACCTCAACTGCGAACGTTCGACTGCGTTCAGCCCTCTTTTCCAGGCATTTATCAACTATCGCCAGGGTGTCAGGGAGAATCGGATGTTGGGCACCGCTACAGGCGCAACAAAGAAGATATCGCTTCCCAGGGCCGGCTATGATATGTCTCTTGACATCATCGAGAATCCAGGCGGCGACACGCGTCTCATCTTCATGCTTCAGAAGGCTCTTTATTCTGAAAGGGAGACGTCCCAGGTGCTGGAACTGTACTACAACCTCTTGAGCGACCTTTCAAGCTCTTCTGCCCAGACGCTGCAAGAAGTGTCGTCGTTTACGAACCAGGATATCAGTAATGCCGTCCAGCTTGGCCAAGGTAACGTTTCCCCGACTCTCGCAGAAGCATTTCCATCAATCCCCGTTTTGAGATTATACTGACATATTTCAGGACCTGTTTTGCCATCCCAGTGGCCAGAGACCCTGCCGCACCGCATCGACGCCATGGTTGCAGGCCGCCCAAAAGACATTTCGCTGCGAGAGACTACCGGCAAGTCATGGACTTGGGAGCAACTTGGGGAAGAAGTCAACCGTGTATCCTCTGCTTTGCTGCAAGCAGACATAAAACCAGGGTCGGTGGTTGCAGTCTATCAACAGGCTTCCCCTAGCTTCGTCTTCTCCCTGCTCGCCGTCCTACGGGTCGGCGCCGTCTACGTCCCGCTAGACTACAATCTACCAGAAGGGAGGCTCCGTCACATGCTCACAGAATGTAAACCTTCTGCCCTTCTCCTCGACGGTACGACATCTGCGCAAGCCGGTAGCCTCGGGCTCCCGCCATCTGCCACTGTCCTGGACGTTTCCACTCTCCCCAGCACGACGACATGCATCTTCCCAGTTACTGTCCGTGCCAGGGACGCTGCTGCAGTTCTTTTCACCAGTGGTAGCACTGGAGTCCCGAAGGGTGTTGTTCTCTCCCATGGAAGCTTACGCAACCACGTTGAGGCCCTGGTCTACACACATGGATTTGGATGCGAGACCGTTCTGCAGCAAAGCTCAGTGGGTTTCGACATGTCTCTGAACCAGATATTCATGGCCCTGGCCAACGGAGGCACCCTCGTCATTGTCCCAGAATCACTCCGCAAGGACTCGTCTGCTGTGGCAAAGATTTTGCTGGAGCACAACATTACATACACCAGTGCAACTCCATCCGAATATCTGGCGTGGCTTCGACACGGCTCTGACAGCCTACTTCGGAGCAATTCATGGAGATTTGCCACGGCTGGTGGTGAGCAGTTCACCCCCCAGCTTCTGCAAGCGTTCCAAGAGCTCAAGAAGCAATTTCAACATCCGTTCCACGCATTCAATGCCTATGGCCCGACAGAGTGTTCCATGTCCTCCAACGAGCTGGAGGTCAGTCTGGAAGCTCCGCGTGCCGTTCAGCATGTAACCGCTGGCAGAGCCCTTCCGAACTACACAGTTTACATCGTCGATGAGAACACGGCTCCTCTACCGATTGGATTCCCCGGAGAAATCTGCATCGGCGGAGCAGGTGTGGCCCTTGAGTATCTGAACAATTCTGATGAAACTACCAAGAAGTTCCTGAAGGACCCCCAGGCATCCGCCTCTGCTGCAGAGAAGGGCTGGAACAGGATGTACCGAACTGGAGACAAGGGAATACTCAGGTCCGACGGTACTCTGGAAGTTCTCGGCCGCATCGAAGGAGACACCCAGATCAAGCTTCGAGGTCTTCGCATTGAGATGCAAGACGTCGAACGGTCAATCCTGGACGCTTCTGAAGGACAACTTAGTGAGGTCATCGTCACTCCTCGTGGAAATCCAACCATTCTTGTCGCCCATGCGGTTATATCGTCCAGCGCCTCAATCAACAACGAGCAGGAGTACCTTCGCGTCTTGTCTGCCTCGCTTCCACTCCCGCAGTACATGCGCCCTGCGGCCATCATCCCTATCGCCTCCATGCCGCTGAACACATCTGGCAAGATCGACAGGCGAGCCCTCGAGAGATTGGACCTTCCAAGCACATCGAACCAGAACGCGGAGTCGACAAGAAAGCTCACAGAAACGGAATCTAAGCTGGCCCAGATCTGGAAAGACGTGTTGCCGCAGCAGCTGCAAGAGGTTTACACCATTGACGAAGCCTCCGACTTCTTCCAGGTTGGCGGCAACTCCATGCTCCTGATCGAGCTTCGACAGCTCGTGAAGAGTAGATTCCAAGTAGATGTTCCGCTGTTGCGCCTTTTTGAAAGCAGCACACTCGGAGCCATGGCAGCGGCCATGCGGCATCTCTCATCCGGCGAAAGAACTGAGGTCGACTGGGACGATGAAACCCAAGTCCCACCTAGCTGGTCACAGCTCAACGTGCAGCAAGCGCCGGTGCAAAGCCAGGGCTCTCACAAGACTATCGTGGTTAGTGGCGCAACAGGGTTCCTCGGCAATCACTTGATGCGTCTCCTGGTGGAAGCCCCCAACGTGAACAAAGTCTACTGCATTGCCGTTCGCAATAGCGATAAGCTTGCAAAGTTCACTAGTTCCAACAAAGTTATCATCCACCATGGAGATCTGACCCAACCGCGGTGTGGCTTATCGGAAGCAGAAGCTGCTTTCATCTTCAACTCGGCGGATGCCATTGTTCACAACGGTGCTGATGTTTCTTTCCTCAAAACATACAGCTCCCTCAGGGCGTCCAACGTGCTTTCAACGAAGGAGCTCGTCAAACTCGCGCTTCCTCGCCGTGCTCCATTCCACTACATATCCACCGCCTCGGTTGGGAAACTCAAGAGGTCAGACACTCTGGCTCCCGAGTCACTCGCAAAGTTTCCCCCTGGGCCGTCATTCGCGGATGGCTACGCGGCATCGAAATGGACCAGCGAGGTGTTCCTCGAGAAGGCAACCAGGCAATTTGGTCTCCCAACCTTCATCCACCGTCCCTCATCAATCACCGGCGACCAGGCGGGAGAAAACGACATTGCGCCCAATATTCTCAAGTATTCGTCACTCATCAAAGCCCTCCCCGACTCCAGTAAATGGAGTGGTCATGTCGATCTGATCAGTGTCGAGAAAGCTGCTGCTGCCATCGTTGGCTCTGTCTTGCAGGAGAGACTAGACGACACTCCAACAACTGGAGTGGAATACCTTCATCACGCAGGAGAGAAGGTGATTCCTGCACAGTCGATCAAAACTGTTCTGAGCCCCAGTGATGAACCTCAGTGGGAGTCACTGACAATGCATGACTGGGTGGACAAGGCCGTCCAAAATGGTATGAATCCTCTGGTCGGCGAGTTCCTCAGCTCGACAGACAGAGGGCAAGGCCTACAGATTGGACAGAAGCTGTTGTTGAACACGGAGGGGGCAAAAAAAGGCTTGTAAGGCGTTCTAGGGGTCTCTATTTTCTCGTCGTTGTTGTTTCTTGTTGGATTCTCACATGGAATTTCTTACCTTAATAGGGCGTGGTGGGACTTTTAATTTTATTTCGTTTCACTTGCGGTTTGTTGGTCATTTAATGTTTAAAGGAGCACATAGTTTAGTGTATTTGTTTCGATAAGATGGAAATTGATTTTGTTATTTGATCAAGTATTTAGTTTTACCTGATTGTCAGTTTCCGATTCTCTGTGAGACCAGTCCTTTTGAATATTCAAGTACCAACATCTCAAGCATGTCGGTCAGTGCGAGTACTGAACTTGAGAACTTGGCGTCAACTCTCGCACGCACGGGCAATGTCTATTTCTGTTTGTATCGCAAGCCATTTACTCTATTGCCATTCTGGCTTTTAAAGTGCCTTCAGCGCCGCAGTAACGAAACACACCCAAGCCGGAAAGTCAGTTATCAAGGCACGAGTCCAGTTCATCCTCAACCAGCTCCCCATCGAATGCGTAACATTTCCCTGGGGAAAGCCCCGTTCAATATTTCCAATCCATTTCAGAGCCGTCGTCAAATATGCCATGTGCGCAATGCTGAAGAGTAGGCCAGTGGTGTACCACCATGTTGAGCCGGTGGCTTGAAGCTCACGCCGATCGATGAGCAGGTTGAGGATGCCAAGAGCGTAATTGAGGGGATACCCTATAATGATGACCCAGCGCCACCGTAGGCCTCCCTTGGTCCACCAAGCTGGGAGATTGGCGTTTGCGCGCTCGCGGAGGGAAGGGTGCATCCAGGTTCCGAAGATGAGGTGCTCGTCGAGGGCGAACGTGAGGACCCATGTGGAAGTAAGAGCCGGGAGAAGGCGGAGAAGGCGGATTGAAAATGCGATGAGAGACATGGTAGCCGGAGATCATTGGTTACTTTGCTCTATTGAGAGTCGGACTTGTTTGTTTTGGTGAAATTGGCTGATGGCCGTGTACTCCGTATTTATGAAGAAGCCCTGATGAGTCGGGAGTATCACACGGGATGCTGGGGGGCGGGTAGCCGAAAGACGCTTACAGGTCTCACTATAATTGTACGCCAGATGGTACGATTTCATCGGCACGATTATTTGGTGGATCGGCAAGACTGGTCTGATGTTTACGGCACCAGCAGCAAGGTGATGCATTCTGCAGCAGTCGACTGAATACAGTAAGTCCCGATTGTCAAGGGTGGAAAATCCCCGAGAGCATGTTCGAGTTCGGGAGATTTGACAAGTGAAAGCCAGAGCTAAGCCGGATATTCGCAACTTGTCAGACTCCCCGCGTCTTATGTCTTGCCGTATATCTTACTCCCCAGTTCGCATGGTTCCTCGTGCGATGAGAAACCAGTCCTTGTTCCATGAGCATTTGGTGAGCGAACACCCCACCACAATCATCGTACGTGAAGCCGAGTTTCCCATGCTTGTTATATCTGGAATCGTCTCTGCCACTGGGAAAGAATTCGTTCACTGACAGAACCCACCAGCAAGTATCTAGGCTGTGCTCAGTGGCGGACTGATCGCTCCTTGCACCGCCATGACTTCCCTCCACCTCCTGAGCGATGCGTTTTCATACGGCATCGCCGGCTTCAGTGCGCTCTGCGTCCAAGCGCATCTGACGTCCAAGTTCACGCCCGCCTTCTCCAAGAACCTGGAAGAAAAGTTGCCCCAACACAACAAGGCCGTCTTCTGGTGGGCTCGCATCTCTGATGGCGCCCTGAGATACGTCTTCATCTTGATCAACATCACCATAACGGCTTTGCTCCTGTCAGAGGAGCTCAGGAGTTTCGGGCTGAAGTTTTCCCTTGCCCTGCTGGGTGTAGGCTTCTACTCGGACATGAAGCTGGGGGAGAGTCCGGTTCCCCATATGCTGTTGTGCAGCATTGTGGGCGCGGCGATAGTGGTGAGGTGAGGAAGGATTGCAAAAGGTCAGACCTCCATTGCAGTAATAAAATCGGCGGGGCCTATTCATTTGTACAGTCTAGTTAATTCAGCGCCGCATTGCTGCGTCGCTGCGGTGCCAATACAAAAAGCCCCCTGGTAACCGAGTGGAGCATCGCCATCTTCTTCCCTACACATCCATATCTGCACTATACGAACCAAAATATATCTACTGTACTCCGCCGTAATACCACCAATTCTTATACAGGTGCTAAGAACGCAGAAGTGGTGGATGGGAAAGGTGGGTAAGACGGGTAGACTACTGCGAGTCATAGGCAAGGATCTAAGTTATTACTTTGCTTCCAGGGGTTATGCAGAGTGAATAAGACGGGAGTAAAAGTCCTAGGCTTATTTAAGTTAAATCTACAGCACGATCTCGTAGGGCTAGCTAGCGTCAGCTAGCCCCAAGATGTTTTAGCCCTGTGTACTTTATGCACCACCCTGTGGTGCGATTCGGCGCTTGCTGACTGTAACCCCGGTGGTAGTTGTCGGACGGAAGACTCATGTGAGCATTCAATTGGCTACTTTTACGCGGCCTTGAATTCTACAAAAGAGATTATTCCGTAAGCCCTGTGTTTTAACTCATTGAGCATTGTCCTTGTAGTAGGTCAGCTCAGTGAGATGTGTGACGGCCGCAGGAACTGTTGCCGCAAAAAAAGAGCATTACAGTCCAAAGGAAGGATTCCTCGTTAAGCCGCTTTTAATCCTGTATTTTATACCGTCACAGCAACATACGTGGGTCATCCCAACCAGCTCGCAATGTGCGAACGTCTATTCAATTTTGCAATCTTGTCCATTCGATAATGTGGGACAAGTGGCAATCTCTAAATATATGTGGTCCGAGACGAAAACACCTTCTAGGGAAAATCATGCCAGATTCCTCATAGATGCAGGTGTAATCTTCCCTATATCAGCTTATAAACGATCTTACTTAGACTCCGTATCTCTTCCCTCAACGATTCTATTCGCCCTTTACAAGACGGCTGCCCCTGAATTCCCTCCGGCCTCAGTACGAAGTCCAGCAGCTGCGGCGAGATCGCTTTGCCGGGAGGGCTGCTGTCACCTCTTTCAGCCGTGGAGCTACACGGGTGGCCTAGGGAGAGCCCAATTCCGTCAATGAGCCGGACGACGACTTGAGTAAGAATGATGATTTGCAAATCAGAGTCTTCATGGACTGCCACCCCGCCGATATGAAACCCCGACAGCTCAAGCAGGGTTGCTTGGTGACCTGGGACGGGTAGGGCATCTCGGATAGCAGCGAAGACCTCTCGACAAAGCTGGATGAGATTGGTATAACAAGACATGACGAGAAGACTCGTAGGCATGTCGAGCCAGGCAAACTGAGGTGGGCTATCTTGAACGTTTCTGATTTCGGAGTTTGTATTCGACAAGGAAACTGTGTCGGAATCCTTGAGGCTCGATATGCTGCTTGGACGATGCTGCGTGTTCTGTGATGTTGCAGTGTTCTGCGAGGAAGCGCCGCTTTTCTGCGAAGTGCGACTGGCTGCCTCGAGAGAATTCTGACTTGCAGCGCTGAGGATCTCGAGGAGCAGCTCGTGAAATGTTTGTAACCCTTGAATCATGGACACAACGGCACACGAGAGCTGGCTTCTCTGGCCCGCTGAGTCCATCAGGCTGGGCTCGGTGGTCAACTGCCGGTGAATTTCCAAGTTTAGACCTGACAGCTTCTCGACGGCTTCTTGTGAACACAGCGATGAGGCAGGGAGAATGGCGTCAGTGTTTGGCTTCTCTGCTGCAGTGTTGTTACTATTGGTTGTGTGAGGTTCAGTGGATATGAATTGGGCCGACGGCTCCAATAGGTCGCTTGTTGCTTCGGATCCAAACTCGTACATGCCGAGATCCGACAGCGTTCGAGGTACGTCAAAATCGAAGTTCACGTGAAGCAAGTCCTCCGAAGCATCTACCCGCATCTCGTCATGGCCCAAAGCGCTGCTGTTGTGCAGTCCGAAATCGAGAGACTGGAGATAGCGAGTCCCCGCCAGACCCGAATCAACCGCGTCTTCCGAGCCATTGTCCAACCACATGTTACCGTTCGTAGTGGGACCTCGATTAGCCGCTTGGGGCAGCATCCGGAGGCCGGTCGACGACTCTTGCGAAGATGCCGGCCGGGACTTTCGCGAGCTGTCCGTCCCCCGGTGGTTCTTGTCGGCGCGCTGGGGCCGGCCCATGCGCACCGAAGGATCGACAACACAGGTCGCACCGGCCCTGTGGCACCTCTCGCAAGAATCATGGCGGTTTGGCGTTCGTATGCATCGCAGCTTCTGGCCTCTGCATCGGTCGCATGCGACTTGTTGGTGCCGTTGATGAGGTTTGGCAACTCCAGACATTGGTTCAAAGCCGAAGAGGTGACATGAGGAATCTCACCGACCCATGCCTAGATAGTTGAGACATCAACATGGTAAACATAATTATTTGGTAGGTAGTTATGTATACGACTTATCAAGCTGTTGCCTTGGGGCAGCTGAGTAGCTGGAATATGCCGCAAGTCAGACCTCGACTGCGCCCTTCAGCAATGCATGTAAGACGGCGGCTATCGATGGATGGGTGTCGAGTCCCTGTATCGGCGTAACATTGTGGCCCCAATTACGTGAGGCCGTGCCGCATTATAGCATCTGAATCTATACCTACTGACCAATGACCGCCGCGGCGAAGCAGGAAAATGGATAGCTGAAGGGCTTACCCGTGGAGGAAATGACCTGACATTGGTAAACCCACATACAAAGCTCTTTTCGTTCAATAAAAAAGCAAAGTCCATCCCCTTCTGCATACGAGTCAACTGCAGGATCCTCCGTCGCCGACGTTGCATCCGCCAAGATTTCGAGGCCAGGTCAGAATCCCTCAACATAAGGGCCAGAATCCAACATAAAGGGTAACCCTGTCTTTCGGGCGTGGTCCGTCATGATAAGACAACTTGCCATTATTAGAAGCTCTCTCCCATCTTGGAAAGGAACTCATTGAATGTGCCAAGGGGACGTGGATCTATCATATATGTAGGCCGATGCATACTGCATGATCCTTTGTCTAAGACAGAATCCAGCCCGACAATCCTCCAAAGCACTTACAAATGTGAGACGCTCGTCCCAAAAACAAAAGTGCCGACGCAAAAAGTGCCGAAGTACACACGCCCGCTTCCGATCCGACACCGCTCATCCTCCGTGACCGAATTGCAATGATACATGAGCACGATTGCAAGTCCTCAAGGCCTGGGTATATACCGAGACCTGAGAGGCCTGGTAACATGCAGTTATTATGCGTCACAGCAGAGCGGAAGTAGCACCGACTTTTCACAAGTAGCAACCGCCTGCATTACTCGCGGAATCTTCTCGCCAACGCCCTCAGTAACTGGTCAACATCTGCTTTAATTATATTGCTTGTTTTGTTGTTTTTTTAGGTTCCCACCATCAAACTAGACCATGTTCACCTTTTCCACCTCGTTCATGTTCGATTTCGAACTGACCCGAATCCTGGGCAGTGCATCAAGCGGCGGCTGCGACGTTGGCGAGTTCAAGAGTGCTCTCGGCAACATCAAGAACGATGACCCTGAATCCTGGTATGTTGCATGGAACGATCAAGCAGAGCGGGCGCAACGGATCGCAGACGAGGCGGCCAAGGCTGGTTACAGACAACTCGCGCGAAACGCGTACCTTCGAGCTTCCAACTACTTTCGGGCAACGTCGTACATGTTCCGTAACGATGATGCCCGGGTAGTCCCCTTTGCAGAGCGATCCATCAGCTGTTTCAAGAAGGCCACGCCTCTGATGGATGGCGAAGTCGTGTGTGTAGAGATTCCGTACGAGGAAGGCATCAGTCTTCCGGGGTACTTATTTCTTCCTCCTCAATATGCGCGACTGCCAGGCAAGATACCTGTGGTCATGTATGCAGCAGGAGCCGATTCGACAAAAGAGGAGCTATACTTCTTGTATGGACACACCGGGCCTCAGCTTGGCTATGCCGTCCTTTGCCTCGAAGGCCCCGGTCAGGGGCTGGTTCTAAAGAAATCAAAGATCCCTCTGAGGCCAGACTTTGAGATTGTTGCTGGGAAGATCGTGGATTTCCTCGGCAATCTATCAGAGTCTCGGCCGACCTTGGAGCTTGATCTAGAGAGAATTGCAATGGCGGGGGCGGCAACTGGCGGCTACCTCGCCCTTCGCGCTGCGACTGATCCCCGGATCAAAGCATGCGTATCTATTGACCCATTCTTCAGCCTATGGGAGCTGTGTTTGAGTCGTGCCCCCAAGGCGTTCTTCAAGCTGTGGGACAGCGGCTGGATTCCAGACGGGACCTTCGACACGTTTACAGAGAGGCATGGTAGAGGAAACTTCCAGGCAGGCTGGGAGATCAACCTGGGGAAAAGCAGTATGGGTGTCGACAGGCCTACCGCTGTGTTCAGACGATTCAAGGATTTCACTTTGGAGCCGGCAGATGGCGAAATTCCCATCTTGGATAGGATTACGTGCCCCGTGTTTCTTACAGGACCTGGCGCTGGGCAAGACATGTATTCGTCTGCCGAAGACAGCACGCTCAAAATACACAGACTGCTCACCAACGTCCCGGACAACAACAAAGAGGTCTGGGTGCCGACGGATGTGGCCGAGGGCGGTCTGACGGCCAAGGTTGGAGCCTGGGCGTTGTTGGCGCAGAAGACCTTTGAGTTCTTGGATAAGCACTTTGATATTGAACGGCCCGAGCTATAGCCAACTACTATATCTGATGTAAGGCTACCTCCTATATTCATTTCAAACCGCATCTCTACAGGCAACTAAGGAGCAGAGGTATCCTCGAGGAACTACAGTTAAACCTAGAGCCTCCTATCTATTTTTTACCTACCACGCTTTCCAACTATACAATACTAATTGCTTCGGTATTTAAAAGCCGGGACATGTCACTCGTCGGGGAAGCAACTGCACGATTCAAATTTGTTGACGGTCAAGAACACGACCCAGCTGTGGTACGTCGGCGTCGTCTAGAGATTAATGTCGCAGACCATCACTCTGAGTCGCCGTGTCAAGTTTTTGAGCCAGGGAAGGAGACAGGGCAGTCGGGACCCATTAGTGCGCCAGACGACTATTGAGGAGTTTGGACAAGAAATTTAATATCAAAATCAAAAGATTATATCTTTACCTTGCAAATGTGAATTTGAAGTGACATCCCAAGGGTCATCAGAGACCGAGGAACAGGCATTATCAAGCAAGAATCATTTAAGGCGGCGTTTGAATCGACTTAGTATTAAAGGCACCTGCAATGTCGTCAAACTCCAGTTAAGCTTTATGAAAACCATTGATCAGTTTGACTTCTTTGAGAATTAGACAGATTCCAGCCAGCAACTTGGTCCAGAGCAATACGGTGTTCCCGAGAAGTGCAAGCAGGCTCCTGACCACCATTAACGAAGAGAGAGAACGATGTTCACACTGATGGCGTCCAATATGCAGGCTTGTCTTTAATCGCCTTCTACTTGGAGTTATAACTAAGCAAAATATCTCAGCTTATAAAGTCGATGCTATGTGTGTTTCGTTAGTGGACTCAAGTTATTATAGACACTTCAACAGGGTGGTAGTTACAGACACAGCAGGCAGCGAGAAAAGTAAAGCTAAGACGACCGATCAGGTTAATAAAAGAGCGGTGTCAATTTTATCTCTATTATGAATGGGCACTATGCTACAGGCACTACTCTCTTCTCTTCTTTGGTAGTCGTTGTAGACTTTCTTAGGTCCTATCACATTGAACAGCAATTTAGTTCAAGAGCGTACTTCACGATGGCTTGAGGCAACTTTCAGACTTGGCTAACCAGCTCTATTTCCTGATGTGACTATGAAATCAAAACCCAATACCTGCATGAAAACCAGAAATATCAAACATGCTCATTTCCGATCCAATCTTAATATCACCGTCAGCACTTCCCTCCATATTCCTTTTTTTCTTCTTTTCTTTTCCTTTGTCTTCTTAGAAGGCCACAATAGCAAAAGAACACCGAAACTCCCTCTACGGTACAAAGAACTCCAGACTTACCGCATTCCCAAGATCCTCCCGCGCTATCGTACACAGCCATTCTTACCTTTCTTCAATCTACTCCAGGTAGATAAGACCAATCCTAAAGCCCAGTCTTCCCATGTCCGGTATTAAGCAACGTAGCAAGATCTTAGGCGGTCCATGAGTCGCCAGCGGCGTCGTTCGAGAGAAACATTCGTCGTACGCCGGGCCTCGCTTTCAACGAAAGCTCACGATTTTCCATCTAGATTCCATGGTGATTGTTGTAGGCCTTAACATGTCTGGTATTCTGAAGCGCTTCCACACCCTCCTCAATCAAGCCCTCGGGGAGTGCTTCCAGTCGCGGGAGGATTTTGGCCCTCAGCCAGTCCAGGAAATAGCTCTCTGAATGCCAGTCGGCAGGGACAGGTGATCCATTTCGGGGATTCGAATCTCTGTGGAAAAAGCGAGCAAGGGATCGCAGCTTCTTCAAGCCAGGGTCGGCTGTCTGTAAAGTCTGGTATACCTCGGTCGTGGCGTCGAATTCGTTGGAATCCATGAATGCAACAATCTTTGCGGGATAGAGAATGTGATCTTCACATTTCACATCCCATCTGAGGTCATCGTCATCCTCGGAATACCAAATGCTTCTGACTTTTACCGCTGGCACCATTGTGGTAACCCATGCGAATTTGTCCTCAAATACACGGTCAAATACACGGCGCCAGAATGACCCGAATATATAAGGCATCATAGCAGAGTGAGTTTGATGTGATTGCTGTGAGATATTGTCTGAGACTTGTTGTGAATGGTGGTCTTAGGTTTGTTGAGTGGATTCGTGAGGATGGAACCTTAAGAGCAATCCATGGGACGAGCTGGTTTTATACCCAGCCGCGAGGAGATCTAAGCGCAAGCATTAACTCATTTAAGTCTTACGAGTCCCTGTTCTACCGTTGTGTTCTGGGCTAGCTTAAGAGCACAGTTCGCCGGGTCTTGGAGGATTTCAGTTGTCCCGTGAGCGTTCAATGTCGCTGTTTATGTCCAAGAGGTCAAGCAATGGAACAAGCATCATCATGTTCATCCTACCATGAGGCCAATAAATCAGCACGATTAATGCCTGCGGAACATGGATCCTGAGCTTTCATTCTCACTCCTTTGACTGCCTCGGGCACAAACAAGATGGTTCAACGCTTGGTGCGGCCATGGCCGCACACATTCAATTTTGGCGTGATAGTAAATCATAAAAAGGCACCTGTGACCCTTAAGAACTGAATGACGATGGTCATTACTCGACTTGGAAGGATACTGTTTCTTGGTACTCTACTGTATTGTTCGAAAGCAGCGCCGCCCCTGTTCCAAGCTTTACGCGTGAACAATGCTTTGTCGTTCAGGTAGTTTCGGACAATGGCCTAGGAACCACCCTCGAAACCTCGCACCTGAACAATAGAAACTGAGATGTTCTGGCACAGCTCATGGAACATTCCTACAATGCACATAGGAGGCCACTGAGAAAGGTGAACAGCAAGGCTTCAATTTCTTAGGCGCGAAAAAGTTAACACCACGCTGGATTGGGCGAGAAGTTTCGTAATCGAGTTGAGGACCGTTAAAGGCAATAGCTCGCTATGAATCAACCGAAACAATCAGTTGAAAGAGTCAGACGCCTTCTCAGGAGCGGCGAAGCCGATATAGAAGCTATTACACATCGTTTTAAGTACTTCATAGGACTGTCTGAGGCTCGCCACCTGTCTATCTACAACCTAGCATGTTGCATATCATGTGATAAGAGCTTAAGCTCTATGGTACATTTAAGTGACTGAGAGTCCGATCGAACTATTGAATATAAAGCAGGCATCGCTATTCAATCAGAACCTAGTCGTATGTCTTCACCTCGTCAGGCTCGCATTAGTTATGCTAATTATCCAAAGCTACATGAGTTCTTTACACTCAAATAACAACAAGCTGGCATGTTTGAGGCCACGACTGCGCTAATCTGTGCAAATGAAAGCGTTCGATAGCGTCGAGCCATCATGACCTTTACAAGTGTGACTATTTCTTCGTAAGAGATTAGTCTTCAGCGCTTTTTCCTTTGAGCTGGCAATTTTGGACAGTCTCCGCTCGGATTTCTCTGTATGAAGAATCCAGACACTGCTGGGGACGAGTGGATAACTCTTAGGAAGTAAACCATGGATAGGTGTAAGTCTATTTCCTATCAAGCTATTTGAATATCTCGGTAGCTTTCTCCCAAGCATAGTATAAATCTCCATTGCTTTTGTTCCCTGGGCCAGCCCAGTATTCACAGCACTGGAGCATTTCCCTGCAAGTTTTGCCTGGTAGTTTACTCCTAGGGGAGACGTCGAAGTAACACACCTCGATAGACCCTGACATACAATAAGAGCAAGATGCTATCGTATGTGCAGCGCCAGAGTGAAGAGAGAAGGAAACGGGAAATAGTAGACGGAAAAGACCTAGAGCTGAAGCGTATGCGATTCTATGGAAGGGTATATCCGCCATCAATTACAAGATTCGCACCTAAAGCAATTAGCTAGATGGCTATTACTTACCAAGCGGAAGAACGACTTACCCGTCATGTAACTGCTCGCATCGCTCGCCAGGTAAACATATGTACCTTTGAGCTCCTGTGGCTCACAAAGCCTCGCGCCAGGAATCATATCAAACCACTTGTTCCGCCACTCCTTGGGGTGCACGTCCAACATGTCAGTGGCAATGAAACCCTGGCCATCCAGTTAACGGCCCATCGTTACAGACATCCGGCTGCCGGAGCTCAACATACCGGAGATACACAATTGACACGGGTGAAATCAGTCCATTCGACAGCCAGACTCTTTGCCAGGTGGACAACCGCTGCCTTGCTGGCATTGTACGCAGCCTGCTTCTGAGGAATATTGACAAGAAGCGCGCTGACGCTGGCGGTAAAGATTATGCTGCCTCTGACCTTGGAGCCTTTCATGACATTTGCAGTTGCTTGCGCAGTCCAAAAGGCTCCGTTGAAATTAACGTCGAGAATGCGGCGGAATTTATCCTCGGGATAGTCTTCAGCAGGGATATGGTCCGCGATGCCTGCGTTTGCCACCACAATATCGAGACCGCCAAGATCGCGGGAAGCAGTCTGGACGACGTGGTTAACGGCGGCTCGGTCGGTCACGTCACATTTGTACGCCTTGACTGTGTTTTTAACATTAATATAAGCAAGGTCTTGAATAAGATTTGCCATGTCCTGCTCTGGAGTGGACGAGTAGGTGATGGCGACAGATGCACCAGCTTCGAGCAGCCCTCTGGCCACTTCAAGGCCAATGCCACGCGAGCCGCCCGTCACGAGGGCCGTCTTCCCTTCTAGAGAAAAGTGCGAGAGCACGGAGGCGGAAGGACTGGGATGAGGTGCAAGGACCATGGCTGCGGGATTGGGAGGATTGATCAACTGTTGGTGGAGAACTGGATGGAAGACAAAGGCTGGGGCTGTGATGTCGGGAAAAGTCGACTCATCAAGGGTTGTTGCTCGTACACATATAGGCCAGAACCTCATGAGCCGATCCCATGGCGGGAGACAAGTAACCGAAAGTGGACACAGGGTGACTGTCGCCCTTCCACGATCGTCGATGAGCCCTCCCAGTTCGGTATAGTAATCACGACAACGGACCTTCTCTCCAGTCATATTCAGCATCGCAAGATACATAATACACGCAGCTTTATTTCTCAATCGAGGCTGTACTGGAGCGCCGACAACAAGTGTTCTGAATGCTACCGTTGAACTATTTGATCACTTCTATTTGGGTACTCCTTCAATAATCACCTTGAGCGTATTCTCCTGACCCTGCTTCACCAGCTCAAAAGCATCTTCAGCCTCCGTAAACTTGAACCGATGGGTGATGAGCTTGCTCGGTTGAATCTTGCCACTGGAAATCAGTCGCACGGCCTGAGGATAGCATCCTGTCGAGTACCGGATCGAGCCCTTGATTATCAACGCCCTGATACAGGCTGTGGTAATCGGAAAGACGACATTTTCAAGGCCCATTCCCGCCTGCACATACGTGCCCCCTTTCCTTGCAGCAAAGATACCAGCTTGGATGCAAGGCTCTGCGCCGGTGCACTCGAGGACGACGTCTGCGCCCTCACCCAGCCCAAACTTGTTGACTATCTCTTCACCAACAGCCCGGGCCGCATCGACGGGGTGAGTTCCTTCGGGGCGCTTTGTGCTGGAGACGTATACATCATCGGCAGCGAAATCTCGTGCAAATTTCGCTCGCGACTCAGAAATGTCGACGCCGATTACTCTACTTGCGCCCGATGCCTTGGCCACAGCCTGGCAGAGGATGCCAATCGGGCCGCAGCCGAAGACGAGGACGGTTTGGCCAGCTCTGAGATCGGCGACCTTGACGATCTGGACTGCCACGGCGACAGGCTCCACGAGAGCGCCATCCTCTGATGACATGTGATCTGGGATAGGATAGACATAGTCAGACGCGACGATGTAGTACTTCTGCAAGGTGCCATCGTGAGGCGGCGTGGCAGCAAAGACAGTGTCGGCACAGAGATTGTAGGCCCCTGAGCGGCAATGATTGCATCGTCGACAAGGGACGCCCGGCTCGATGGCTACACGGTCGCCAACCTTGACGTTGGTGACCTTGCTCCCGACCTCGACGATGACGCCAGCGCTTTCGTGGCCGAGGACAATGGGGCTCTCGAGAATGAAATCTCCAATGCGGCCTCGCTGCCAGTAGTGAACATCGCTACCGCAGATGCCTGTCTGCTCGATGTGGACCCTAACGTCGTGTTCGTCCCTCAGCTTGGGCACTGGGCGCTCATTAAAGCTGACGTCCTTGACGGCCCGGAGAACAAAGGCGTGGTTCTGGGATTGTTAGCTTCGGTTCCGGTGTCGTTGGGGAAACACTTACTGTTTCGGACATAATGGCGACCCGGAAATGAGAAATTTAGTAGCTGATTGCCTGGGGAGGTTTGTGAGCTCATATGAGCATTCACCATCGACCTCTCTCGGGCTTGGAGGGTGGGGACGGACGACAGCGCCCGATGGATCGAGGGTGACAACCAGCCGCGATGAGCGTTGACGTGTAAAGGAGCTACCTATCTCCTTGGAGCTGCGGAAGCTACGCCTAAGTACCCCTCCGGCCTTCTGACCTAATTACAGGATTTTCCCACGCCGCTAATCTAATTAGATATTAGGCTAAAAAAGATACTTAATTTCCCTCCTATTTTAGCCTGTAATAGAAGTACTAGTATTTCCGGTTTGTATAAATTACAACCTTACATTATTAACATCCCGACCTTGTCTTCTTGAGCTTAGTGTTAACCCTACTTTCTAAAGCCTCTTGTAGCCCTTGGCCTTGCCGTTATTTATTATACCTAATACCCTTATAAGTAAGGTAAGCAGAGGGGCTTTTTTGCTAGACGCGTTTATACTGTAATCTAGGCGTTTTTTTATTGCCTAATTAGTATTTTATCCTAGAAGAGCTGGTATCGCTATAGGTATTCTAAAGCTCGTTATAGATGTGCTCTTGCTAGTTACTTTGCTTATTAAAAGGCTTCTAATTAACTAGTTAAGAAGCCTAAAAAAGGAAGCTATTAATAAGGGTGATCTTAAGTAAAAAGGACCACAAGAGGGCCCTTTAAGCCCCCTTATATATTTAATAATTAAAGGTATATTGTGCCCTTAGTTAGTCGCTAATATTAACTAAATTTATCTTATTATTATAGTCCCTAAAAGCTAATAGCACCTAGACCTCTAATACAGGCTTGTTACTAAAAAACTGCTTAATCTACTGTGCTTAAGGCCGTATTGTTATTAGCCTCTTGTAAATACGGCGTTAAAATTTAATCCCGGTATATAGAGTTAAAAGGAGGAGTATAAGGGCGTTATTCTTTTAAGCGATTTAGTTAACCTGTAGCTAAAGAAGACAAATTAGTAAGGAAAATATAGCTAAATATATTAAGAGGCTTTCTAACCTTATTATTTAGTGTAGGTATAATCTATATGCCTCCCTATTTCTAAGATAGCTTTCCCTTTTTGTCTTAATCTTTAAGGTTATAAAGTTTGTAATAAATACCGTAATTAGTGCGGTAGGTGCCTATAGCAGTAATACTACGGTCTCTTAAGACTGTAAAGAGTTTTAGCGAGGAGAAGAGGTTATTAAGAAAGACGTAATATATCTCTACTAGTAGTAAATTTAGTAGGGTAATAATAACGCTTTAAGTTAGGTTAAGAGATATTTTTTCCTTCTTATTACCTATAAAAGTCTTATCTATAAGCTAGCTAACTAGCCCGTAGGTGCTCTTTAGCTAATAAAAAAGCTACTATAGGAAATACCCTTATTGGGCTATAACCTAAGCTTTAAAGCCCGTTAGAGTGGGCTTTAAAGAGATTGTAATTATATCTAATAAGCAACCTGTATAGCTAATAATATACTTATCTACAGCGAGGTTAGTACTGGGCGTAAGGAGCTAAATAGAGGCATTTTAGAGGATTTATAACTATTTGTAGACCTTCTAAAAGTTCTTTTCTTGCGCAGGTTGCTAGGAATATATCTCTAAATTATAGATCCTAAGCCGGCAATATAGTATTTAAAAACGGTTAAAAGATATAAATTTAGTAACAGGATAGCTTAGTTAACGCCTATTTTATCCTAAAAGCGCCTAATAGCTCCTTAATAATAGTGCTTTATAGATAGTTATAAAGATTAGGATGCTAATAAAGACTATAACTTTTAAGCCCTAAGTTAGAAACTACTTCTTTCCTATTATCTATAGTAATAATTCTAACGCCGCTACTACTATATTAGTATAAAATACCTATTTTAAAATAAGTTCTTTAGGTAAAAATAGCTAGAATAGCTATAATAGTAACTAGGGGAAGAAATTAGCCTTTAAATTGC